>PVLC010015371.1:0-31598 GCA_004027655.1 Graphiurus murinus | reverse complement strand
GAAGCCTAGGAACACTCCCGGCCTCTTTCTCCAGAGTTTGTAACCCCCGTGGGTTAGGAGCTTCTTTTTCTCATTAGTTGTACCCAAAGTCTCAAGGACAGATCTCAAGGACAGGCCTGGACTGGGTCACGTGCTCAGGTATCAACCAATTATTGTGGCCAGGGAATGGGATATAATGACTGGCTAATCCCGTCACATGCACAGCTAAGAAATCAGTCCTAAACTGGGCGTGGTGGCGCACGCTTGTAATCCCAGCATTCGGGAGGCTAAGACCGGAGGATCCCAGTTCGCGACCAGCCTCAGCTACCTAGTGAGGCACTCAATAACTTAGTGAGACCCTGTTTCAAAATAAAGAATAAAAAATAGGGCTGAGGGTATAGCTCGGAGGTAGAACGCCCCTGAGTTCAATCCCCAGTACTGAAAAAAAAAAAAAAAAAAAAAAAAAAAGGGCTGGGGGTGTAGCTCGGAGGTAGAATGCCCCTGAGTTCAATCCCCAGTACTGAAAAAAAAAAAAAAAAAAGAAATCAATCAATCAATCCTATCTAAGTCACAAAAATATTTCCAAAAGAGAATCTGGATGGCACCATTGGAAGGAGGAGGAGAGGACACTAGAAAGACAAGAACAAAACCCGCCCTCTCTGGTCTCCATGTGGTCTGCAAACACAGACATGTGTTGAAAGGCTCTGAAGTCAAATAAATTCAGGAAATACTAGGTTAGGCAAAGAGAAATAAGGATATCAAGAGAGCTCTCACAACTGTTACCTTATGAATATATATATTCATGTGTGTGTGTGTGTGTGTGTGTGTGTGTGTGTATATATATATATATATATATATATTTTTTTTTTTTTTTTTTTGTAGAATGGGGATTGAACCCAGGGGCATTCTACCTCCAAGCTATATCCCCAGTCCTATTTTTTTAATCTTTATTTTGAAACAAGGTCTCACTAAGTTGCGGAGTGCCTCACTAGGTAGCTGAGGCTGGCCGGGAACCTGGATCCTCCAGTCTCAGCCTCCCAAGTACTGGGATTACAATCATGTGCTACCATGCTCGGCTCTATTTTTTTATCCTTTATTTTGAAACAGGGTCTCACTAAGTTGTGGAGGGCCTCACTAAGTAGCTCAGGCTGGCTGTGAACCAGTGATCCTCCTGTCTCAGCCTCCCAAGTACTGGGATTACAAGCATGCACCACCCACCACACCTGGCTTATGAATATGTATTTTGATCCTACACAGGGGTATTAGAAAGGACCATTATTCCCAAGCTCTTTTGACCAGATAATTATTTATTTATTTATTTATTTATTTACTTATTTATTTTTCAATCTCCTGAGGATTGAACTCAGGGACATTCTATCTCTGAGCTACACGCTCAGCCTTATTTTATTTTTATTTTGAAACAGGGTCTCACTAGGTTGATCAGAGTTTCAATACTTGCTGAGGCTGGACTCGAACCTGCAATCCTCCTATCTCAGCCTCCCAATTACTGGGATTACAGACATGCACCACCATGCCCGGTCTATTTTTTTGTTTTGAAATAGGGTCTTGCCAGTTTGCTGAGAGTCTTACTACATTGCTAAGGCATCCTCAAACCTGCAATCCTCCTGTCTCAGCCTCCCAAGTACTAGGATTACAAACATGTGCCAACACACTTGGATATTTATTTATTTATTACAGTGTTGGGGGTGGAACCCAAGGCCTTACACATGCTAGGCCAGCACGCCACCGCTGAGCCACACCCCTAGCCGCCAGAGGCTTTCTTCAGTTCTGGAAGTCTTTGTTAGGAAGCTTCTCATAGAATTTAGGGGCCATGCCATGTGACTAGGGCGCTCAGTGTCAGGGAAAGGAGGGCTTGTCCCTGGTGCCTGCCCCACTTTGTAGTGAGCCCCGGCCCGCCTCCCTTGCCGGCACCTGACTTCCTTTGCCCGAGAGCTTCCTCTGACCCACTTGATGGCAGGCAGAGGGTCTGGAGAATCACACTGCCGGGGAGCAGACGCCTTCAACTAGTGACTCTGGACAGGAACACACAGGCACCCCTGCTCCTGCCTGGCGCTGTGGTGCACGCCTGTAATCCTGCACCTGGGAGGCCGAGGCAGGAGGATTGCAAGTTCCAAGCCAGCCTGGGCAGCTTAGCAAGACCTTCTTACATAAACAAACAAACAAACAAACAAACAAATAAGCAAGGAAAAAGAGCTGGGGATGTAGCTCAGTGGTAGAGCGGCCCTGGGTTCAGTCCCCAGGATGAGGATGGCAGCTCCCTCCCCAGGCAGGAGAACACTGCACATTTGTGCCTGCTGACAGCTCCCGTGTCCCTCGCAGGCCTGAGCTCGGGTGCCCACAGTCATGCCTGGCCGTACATATAGTGTATCCTTTGTTGGCTGCCGTTTCTTTCCTATCTCATGTCCCCACCCCCTTGACTGTTTTCTGGGATCACCTCCCATACTAACTACTGGCACTAGGACCCTTGTCTCAAGATCTGCTTTTGGGACCCAAATGGAGAGAGCTGTTACCAGCCAGGCTTGGTGTACACACCTGTAATCCCAGTACTTGGGAGGCTGAGCCGGGAGGATCGCAGGTTCAAGACCAGTCTCGGAAACTTAGCAAGGCCAGTTCTTGCAACTTAGCAAGACCTTGTTTCAAATTAAAAAATAAATAAAAAGAGCCAAGTATGGTAGCATACACTTGTAATCCCAGTACTTGGGAGGCTGAGACAGGAGGATCTCAGGCTCAAGACCAGTTTCAGCAACTTAAAGAGACCCTGCTTGAAAGTAAAAAAATAAATAAATAAAACAAAGATCAGGCTTAGGGTTGTAGCTTGGAGGCAGAATGCCCCTGGGTTCAATCTCCAGCACCTAAAGAAAGAAAGAAAGAAAGAAAGAAAGAAAGAAAGAAAGAAAGAAAGAAAGAAGGCTTGGGTTATATCTCAGAGGTAGAACACCCCTTGGTTCAGTCCTCAGTATGAGAGATGTGTTACTTCCTAATGCCTTTTAGAAGCACCCAACCAAATGTCTTCCTCAGCAATTCCAGAAAATGTTCTCTCTCTCTCTCTCTCTCTCTCTCTCTCTCTCTCTCTCTCTCTCTCTCTCTCTCTCTTTTATGGTACTGGGGACTGAACCCAGGGGCTTTCTACTTCTGAGCCACACCCCAGCCCTAACTTTTATTCTTTTTTTTTTGGTACTGGGGATGGAACTCAGAGGCATTCTACCTCCAAGCTATACCCCCAGCCCTATTTTTTAATTCTTTATTTTGAAACAGGGTCTCACTAAGTTGCGGAGTGCCTCACTAGGTAGCTGAGGCTGGCCGCAAACTCGGATCCTCTGGTCTCAGCCTCCCGAATGCTGGGATTACAAGTGTGTGCCACCACGCCCGGCTCCTAACTTTTATTCTTTAGTTTGAAACAGAGTCTCACTAAGTTGTGGAGAGCCTCATTAAGTAGTTGAGGCTGGCCGCGAACCCTGGTCCTCCTGTCTCAGCCTCCCAAGTACTGGGATTACAAGCATGTGCCACTATGCCCATCTGTTCTCTCTCTCTTGACAAAAAAAACTAACTTTTCTCCAACACCAGAATTCAAGAAGAGCCTATATCTGCACCCCAGTTTCCATCTGCAGGGCCTCCCTGCCGGCCACTCTACCATGCTAAGAACGCCCAGCCCTGTAGCTCTAGGTGCACTGACACTCTGTCCCTCCCACCCGGTGGATGCCAAGCCACAGCCCCTTGCTAGGCCCAAGAGACACAAACAGGAAGCCGCTTAGCACCTCCAGGAACATCCCCGTCCTCAATGGCCAAGACTAGGACCGGAGTCACCCAGCCCACAGCCAGCCGGGCACTGTGGTCCCAGACCGTGCCTCCCAAGCACCTTCTCACTCTGCCGCTTCTCTCTGTCGCTCTGCAGCTCCTTTGGCCCGTCCACTGCCATTGCTCACCTGGATGACACCAGCAACCTCTTGATGTCCCCCTGCCTCGGTTTACCTGCCCCCACCATCCACCTTCACCATCAACCAAGCCAGAGATCTCCACCGAAACACGAATCTGATCGTGACATCCTCGGCTCCCAAGCCTCGGGACGCTGCCCACGGGCCCCAGGAGAAAGATGTCGTGCCTGCTCAGCCCCATCTCTGTCCACGGCCACCTCTCTGCGCCTTCTTCAATCTTGAAGTTCTGCACACACACCTCGAGGTCTCTGAATGTGCTGTTCCTAAGGTCTGGAGCCCAGGGGCAACGCACACGGCACAATTCACACGGCACAAACCAAGCAGCGCCCCTTGGCCTGCCATTCACTGTGCACTGAAGCTGCTTAGGCCACACTCCTGCCCCTCCATCCCTGCTGCAGCCTTGCGCTCATTCAGATATGCAAATGCTTTTTAAAAATATGTAACCCCCTCCCCTCATTGTACTTTTTCATGTGAGGTGCTGGGGGTGGAACCCCACATACCATGCCCCCCACGTACCTCATGCATACTACGCAAGCGCTCTACCACTGAGCCACGCAGAGCCATGTCCTCGCTCCCCCACCCCCCTCCTCTCCCTCCAGCCCACGGTTACCATCGGAATCTGGCATTCCTCACCGCACACCTATCTCCATGCCATCACACACGCAAATCCCCACACACATACACAGACACAGGTTGAGCATCCATAACCCAAAAATCTGAAATGCTCCAAAATCCAAAACACTGAGCACTGACTTGAGCTCAAAAGTGGAAAATGTGACACCTGACCTCATGGGACAGGTTGCCATCAAGATAAAAATATAAAAATATTGTATAAAATTATCTTCGGGTTATGCCTATAAGATGTATGGGAAGCCCAGCATGGTGGTGCAGGCCTGTAATCCCCAAACTTGGGAGCAAGAGACAGGAGGATGGCAGGTTCAAGGCCAGCCTCAGTAACTTAATGAGACCCTCAGTAATTTAATGAGACCTTGTTTCAAAATAAAAAATAAAAGCCAGAAGCCGGGCGTGGTGGCGCACACTTGTAATCCCAGTATTTGAGAGGCTGAGACCGGAGGATCCGGGTTCGCGGCCAGTCTCAGCTACCTAGTGAGGAACTCTGCAACTTAGTGAGACCCTGTTTCAAAATAAAGAATAAAAAATAGGGCGGGGGGTGTAGCTCGGAGGTAGAATGCCCCTGGGTACAATCCCCAGTACTGCAATAAATAAATAAATAAATAACTTAGGGCTGGGGGTGTACTTGGAGGCAGAATACCCCTGGGTTCAATCCCCAGTACAACACACACACACACACACACACACACACACACACACACACACACACACAAGATGTATGTGAAACATAATTGAATTTCATGTTTAGACTTAGGTCTCATTATCAAGATATCTTAGTATGTATATGCAGACATTCCAAAATCCTAACATTTCTAGTCCCAAGCATTTTGGATGAGGGGTATTCTACTTGTGTCATTGTTACGTTTTTGTTTGTTTTGTGTGTGTGTGTATGGTACTGGGGATTGAACTCAAGGGCATTCTACCTCCGAGCTATACCCCCAGCCCTATTTTTTATTCTTTATTTTGAAACAGGGTCTCGCTAAGTTGCGGAGTGCCTCACTAGGTAGCTAAGGCTGGCTGAGAACCTGGATCCTCCGGTCTCAGCCTCCCAAATGCTGGGATTACAAGCGTGCACCACCACACCCGGCTCATTGTTACATTTTTAACTGGATGGACACGGCTCTGACTGTCTCACTCCACATTCTGTTGGTGATACCCATCCCTGTTGACAGCCTGACTCATTTTATCTGCTGGAGAGCATCCGCCGGTGGCTGCACCCCAACTTATCTGCCTGGTCTCTGGCAACGGGCATCTAAGCCGCTTCCAGCTGTAGCCACAACAGCACCACTCCAGCCCACCACCATCTACCCCAAGACCATGTGCGGAGCTGATCAGGTTTACACCCCAGAGTCTGCTGGGTTGCTGGGTAAAGATACACACACGCTTCCTCAGCTTTGGTAGGCCTTTCTAGATGGTTCTCTACAGCGGTTATATCAACATACCTGGTTGGCAAACTTCTTTGTCCCTCAGCACAGGCACAAATAAATCTCTGCCTAGTTCTTGTTCCTCCAAATAAAAGGATTCAGCTCT
Organism: Graphiurus murinus; assembly: GCA_004027655.1. Taxonomy (NCBI): domain Eukaryota; kingdom Metazoa; phylum Chordata; class Mammalia; order Rodentia; family Gliridae; genus Graphiurus; species Graphiurus murinus. The sequence goes on along the minus strand of PVLC010015371.1, from coordinate 25,503 downwards.
CTCCATTTATGTCCTGCTGGTCCAGTCCCCTTCCTAAACCCTCCCTCCTCCATCTCAACTGGGTCTCTCTCTCCCTGTCCCGTCCCAAGTACTGGGGATTGGACCCAGGAGTTTTCTCTCTCCAAGCCATACCCCCAGTACATTTGTGTGTGTGTGTGTGTGTGGTACTGGGAATGGAACCCAAGCGCCTTTTACCTTTGAACTATACCCCCAGCCCTACTTTATTCTTTTTGTGTGTGTGTGTGGTACTAGGGATGATTGAACTCAGGGGCATTCTACCTCCGAGCTACCCGCCCCCTGTCCCATTTTTTTTTTTTCTTTGCGGTACTGGGGATTGAACTGAGGGGTGATCTACCTCCAAGCTATACTCCCAGTCCTATTTTTTATGCTTTATTTTTTGAAACCGAGTCTCACGAAGTTGCGGAGTGCCTCACTAGGTAGCTGAGACTGGCCTTAAACCCGGATCCTCCGGTCTCAGCTTCCCAAATGCTGGGATTACAAGCGTGCGCCACCACGCCAGGCTCCCCCGTCCCATTTTTTATTCTTTATTTTGAAACAGGGTCTTACAAGTTGCAGAGGGCCTCCCAAGTACTGGGATTACAAGGGTGCACCACCATGCCCAGCACCCAGCTTTTGTTCTTTATTTTGAAACAGAGTCTCACTAAGTTGTGGAGGGCCTCACTAAGTTGCTGAGGCTGGCCACGAACCTGCCATCCTCCTGTCTCAGCCTCTCAAGTGCTGGAATTACAAGCATGCGCCACCATGCTCAGCTCTCCCAATACTATTTCGTAGTGGTGGTACTGGGGATTAAAACTACAGGCATTCTACCTGAGCTACAACCCCAGTCCTATTTTATTTTGAAACAGGGTTTCACTAAGTTGCAGAGGGTCTTGCTAACTTGTTGAGGCTAGCCTTGAACCTGCCAGCCTCCTATCTCAGTCTCCCAAGTACCGGGATTATAGATGTGCATTTTTTGTTTTGTTTTGTTTCAAACAGGGTCTCACTAAATTGCTGAATCTGGCCACAAACCTGTGCTCCTCCTATTTCAGCCTCCCAAGTACTGGGATTATAGGTGTGCACTACAATGTCCAGCTCCAACTGGGTCTCTTATAAGCTTCTTCCTTGTCCCACAAGCTAGAACTTTGCACAATGACCAGAACAAGCAGACCTGTGGGCAATGTGGCAATGACTCTGGAGGCCACAGATCTCACTGCAGATTTACCTCTCCGGCTGTGTGCCTTTGGGCAAGTCACTTCACCTGTCTGAGCCTGCGCCTTCTCCCCTGTAAAGTGGGAACACTCACCGTAACTTGACAAGGAAGTCAAGTGGTACGTAAGGAGCATGGAAAGGATCACTGTCCCATGAGAAGTTCTTGTTACCTTAGGGCTCCACAGAGAACCGCCGACCTCGCACGTGGATCAGAAGGACTTTGGTTGTAGTAACAGAGACTCCAAGTCAAGCCGGTGCAAGACAAACTGTCATTTATTGGCCCATGTAACCCATTAGTCTGAGGGGGTCATCTTGCTCGTGTAGGATTAGATCCAGGAGTTCTGACGGCCCCGTCCATCTGCACCACTCTCCTTCCTGTGGCTCCATTCTCAGGCGGCTCTTAGGACATTCTTCTGGCTTAATAACAGCCCTGAACAAAAGGGCTTCTCCCCAGCACTCCTGCCCACGTCCCGGATGGCTCCTGGTGGCCCAGGCTGGTCACATGCCCATATCTGAGCCATCACGATGGCCAGGGGACAAGGCAGCGGCTGGAGCCCGGGCCTGCTCACGGGCTCACCTCTTGAGCTGCAGTCTGGCCCAACAATCCAGGTCCACACAGACTGAGACAGGAAAAGGAATGGATCTCGGAGGAAGACTTGGGAATTCCTGAAATAAGGGGCAATGCATCCTGGCCAGGTGACAGCAACAGGAGGCACTATACCCTTGCTACTCTGGGCACGGCCACAGGTCATGGCACAGCGCTACAGAGTCATGTGCAGCAAGACCTACAGACAGCGGTCTGCACACCGGCCTCGGAAGTGTGCTGTGCTGCGTGTGAACCTTTCCAGTCACCTAGAACTCTGTGTGTGTGTGTGTGTGTGTGTGTGTGTGTTAGTTACTGGAGATTGAACCCAGGGGCATTCTAAATCCAAGTTACACCCTCAGTCAGATTTTTTGTTTTGAAACAGTCTAACTAGATTGATGAGTCTCACATTTGTTGAGGTTATCCTCAAACCTGTGATCCTTCTGTCTCAGTCTTCCAAGTACTGGGATTACAGGTGTGTGCCACCACACCCGGTATTGTTTTATTCTTTTCTGAAACAGGGTCTTGGGCAATTTTCCTGCCACAGCCTCCCAAGTAGCTGGGACTATAGGCTGACACCACGCCTGACTTACCTAGACCATTTTTCTGTTTTACTGAGAACCACAAAAGGAAAAAACTAAAAGAGCACTTTGAAGCCAGGCATGGTAGCCCACGCCTGTAATCCCAGTACTGTACTTGGGAGGCTAAGACAGGAGGATCACAGGTTCTAGGCCAGCCTCAGGGAGACTAGGGAGACTCTCAGCAACTTAGTGAGACCTTATTTCAAAATAAAAAGGACTAGGCGTTTGTCTTAGGGGTAGAATGCCCCTGGATTCAATCCCTCGTACCAAAGAAAAAAAGCACTTTGAGGTCATCAGAGCCATCCCTTCATCCCTTGTTCTAAGAACAAAGAGAATGAGGACCAGTGGGGAAAGGCCTTGCTGTAACATCCACGCCTATCCAGGGGTCCCCACACCCTGCTTTGCCACCATCACCGTTGCACTTGCATGGACTACCTCGTGGGGAGACACGTCCTAAGCCCCGGAAACACCAAGCTAGGCCAGAGACCTAGATATTATCTGCTGTCACTTGCAGTACCTCTGCCCCTGTGGAGGATAGAGACCCATAGACACACGCACGCACGCACGCACGCACGCACGCACGCGCACACACACACACACACACACACGAGGTATCCAGATGTTCTCTGACCCACAGACTCACATGCACACTCTCAAGGCAGACACAGGCGGGCCCAGGCCCTGCGCCAACCTCCCGGCCTCCTCCGGAGCCTCAAAGCCAAGAGCACTACACGCCACACCGGCCTTTATTCTATTACAGAGTAGGGCTGGGACCAGGAAGGTTCATTCTCAGGCTGAGTCAGAAGGTGCAGAGTGTGTGGGGGGAACACAGACTGTACCCCAAAGTGACAATAAGTTAGGGGGATTCTCAGGCTCTGGTCTGGCTGGACCCAGAGCAGGGTGCCAAGTGGGGCTCCCCGGACCCACTTGCAGCTCCACCCGCCCAGCAAGGCTGGTTCCAGGACAGACACGGCCTCAGCTGAAACACAACAGGGCAGGGTGACAGAGAGGGGCCGTGGGTCAGGAGGTCGATGGGGCCTGCAGGATCGGAGCCAGGAAGGATGGGCCTGAGCTTCTGGGGGCTGGGAAGCAGGTCCTAGGGGAGGCCCGAGCTGGCAGACCCCACTCACCAGGCCCTCAGTTAAGCTCCTGTAGGTTCTCATAATCCGGAGCCTCCTCTTCCTCCTCATCCCCCACCTCTTGGGAGCTCAGAGCAGCTGGGGGAAGAGAGGGTGGTGTCCAGCCTGCCAGCCACCCCCCACCCCAGCTCCCCCAGCTTCTGTCCCACCCCATACACACCAGGCTCGGTCCTGGCTGCTGGCGGCAGCTCCTGGGACACATTCACATACTCCCGGCTCCCATCTGCGGGGACAGGTCAGAAGGAAGGACGGCCACGCCAAGGGAGGCCGACCACACTGAGGAGTGGGCAGGAGGACCCCGGACAGACACAGGGCGGGGGCAGGGCGGGGGCAGTTGCGGCCACACTGAGCTGGGGCGGGCGGAAGGGGGTGCGGGGTGGTTAGGGGACCCAGCAGCCACTCACCCAGGGACGCTTCCGCGCTCTCCCCGCTCTCAGGAATGTTCACGTAATCCTCCCCGGACTCCACTGTAGGAAAGCCGTCAGAGGCCACTAGCCCCCAGCACCGCCACGAGACACCCTGGCCACTGGTTCCCAGAGGCCTCCAGCTCAGATGTCCAGGGCTTCAAGGACAGGCACCCCGAGGCTCCCAACACAACCCGCGCCCTAATCAGTCCCACAGGGAGGCAGCGAGAAGGCTCCAGACAAGCAAGGACAGTGACCTGGACGAGGGCGCAGCTGAGGAGACAGACAGGAGGTGCACTCGGCCAGCACCCTTAGAGGGAGTTACAGACTCCTGCAGTGCAGGAGGACCCCCACGTGGCCCCCAGGGGGGAGCAGGGACTGGGGGCTTCTCAGAGTAAAGGGAGTCTGGTGGCGGAGGCGGAGCTGCCTATGCCATTCCTTCTTAGTCCGTAGATGTTATCTGGGTTGTTCTTTTTTTTTTTTTTCCGATCCTAGGGATTGAACCTAGTAGCACTCTGCCTCTGAGCTTCAGCTTCAGTCCATTTTATTTATTTTTTTAAACAGGGTTTCACTAAGTTGCTGAGGGCCTTGCTAAATTACTGAGCATGGCCTCAAACCTGCAATCCTCCTGATTCGGCTTTCAAAGTACTGGAATTCCAAGCATGTGCCACCATGCCAGGCTAGCTGGTTCTTCAATGTGTTGCCTTGTGTCTCCATAAGGATGTGGACAAGGTGAGCTGTGCAGGAAGGCTGCTCAGGTTCAAATCCCAGTTTCAGCACTATGTAACTGTGCTGCCTCAGAGAAATTACCTAACTTCTCTGTGCCTCCATTTCTCACCTGGAAGATAGGGTTAGTGACAAGACCTGCCTCAAAGGGTTGCTGTGAGGATTAAAGTAGAGAATAACCGCCCGGCGTGGTGGCGCACGCTTGTAATCCTAGCAATTGGGAGGCTGAGACTGGAGGATCCGGGTTCATGGCCAGCCTCCGCTGCTTAGTGAGGCCCTCCGCAATTTAGTGAGACCCTGTTTCAAATAAAGAATACAAAAATAGGGCTGGGGCTGTAGCTTGGAGGTAATGCTCCCGGGTTCCATCCCCAGTACCGCAAAATAAATAAATAAATAAAGTAGAGAATAATAAAATAAGGTCTGTCACACAGTAAGTGCTGCCACAGGCCTGCTAAATAAATAAATCCTGAGCTCGGCATACCTGTAGTACCAGCTGCTCAGGAGGCTGAGACTGGAGGACTCAAGGCCAGCCTGAGCATCGTAAACAAACAAACCATGCCAAGGTATAGAAGGTACAGCTGAGGGGAAGGGTGGGGCGGATGGATGTCTGAGGAATTGTGAGGTTCACTAAGTAATACATGTAAAACTCGTAGCAGGGCATGGAGTGAACCCTCAATAAATGGCAACTATTTTATCATTACAGTCTGCCTCATTCCTTCATTAATCCCTAGCATTAGCCCAGCAGACACACCCAGTAAATACGAATGAATGAATGAATGAATGAATGAATGAATGAATGAATAGAAGCACTTGGACAGACAGTCTGAAGCTCAGGAGAGAGGTGGCAAATTGGAAATGTGAATGCCAAATGGAACCAGAGTGTGGAAATGATAGGCCAGGAGGAGTATATCCAGGCTGGGCATCACTAATCCCAATGTCCAAAATCCAAAATGCTCTAAAATCCAAAACATTTTGGGTATCAACATGCCACAGATGGAAAATTCCACACCATGAAACTTAGTTTCATGCACAAAATTATTTTAAATATTGTATAATTATCTTTAGGCTACCTGTATAGGTGCATGTGAAACATAAATGAATGCCATGTTAGATTTGGACTCCATCCCCAAGATACCAAAATCCAAAACACTCTTGGTCCCAAGCGTTTCAGATAAGAGATATGCAACTTGCAGAGAGAGAGGAGAGTAAGAGAAATTGAAGATCACCAGATACTGAGGAAAGCCCAGGGGATGAGACCAGGAAAGAGAGAGCAAAACAAAGGATGAAGAGCAGCTCAAAAGGAACTAAGAAAATGCAAGAAACAAAACAAAAACCTCCAGAGAAAAAGACAACCTCTAATTAACATTCTTAGAGATTTTTTTTTTTTTCCGGTACTGGGGATTGAACTCAGGGGCGTTCTACCTTCGAGCTATACCCCCAGCCCTATTTTTTATTCTTTATTTTGAAACCGAGTCTCACTAAGTTGCGGAGTGCCTCACTAGGTAGCTGAGGCTGGCCTCGAACCCGGATCCTCCGGTGTCAGCCTCCTGAATGCTGGGATTACAAGCGTGCGCCACCACGCCCGGCTCTTAGAGATTTTCAAGACAATATTGCCTCCATAAAATGAGAACAGGGGCTGAAGATCTAGCTCAGTGGCAACGTACTCACTCACCTAGCATATATGGAAGCCCTAGATTCGATTCTTAGTACCACAGAAATAAAGAAAGGAAGAAAGAAAAAAACAAGAACAGAAGTCTATACAAAAAGAACAGTCAGAGAAAGAGCTTTTGGATAGGAGAAAGGAGACTTGAGTAGAAGAGCTGAAAAATAAAGTCAAGGAAATCTCCCAGACAAGAGACAAAAAGGAAAGAACAAAGAGATAGGAGAGGGAAAAGAAAAAGTAAGAAGATCAGCTCACAGCAGGAAGTCCAATGTCTGAAGAAGAAAACAGAAGGTAGCAATCAACAGAGAAATGAGAGAGGGAACAGAAGAGGGGCCAGCAGTATATAGGGGAAGGAGGTGGACAGAAACACACAACTCACTGGAGAAGGCACTGTCACGGAGGCTGGGGTTGCTGGGCACAGGAGCTGAGGGGACAGCAGTGCTAGTGGCCGGGGCACCATCAGGAAGCACCACCCTGGAAGGAAGAGACAGGGAGGTGAGCGAGGATTCCTGGACTCAGCCTCCCGCCTCCCAGCCAGCCACTTACAGGTAGCCCTCGTCGTTGTGACCATAGTCTTCCTCATCCTCGTCGTCATCAGCATCCTCACAGGCTGGCTCTGGGGTAAGGACATGGTCAGCATGGCCCGGGACAGGCACCAGGCTCCCCACCCAGCCCTGGCACCAGGATCCCAGACGCACTCTGGTTCTCGTAGCTCACCACACTGTTGGCTTTAGAGAGAGCAAAATGGAGACCATCAGCACAGGCTGGGCCTGCCTACTGCCCAGCCTCAGCCCTCACCCCTGCCCTTCTCCATTCTTACCATCATCTGAATTCTGCCGGGATGATGGCATCCGGTGGGAACCCCCGGGGGGCTGCGGGGATCTCCTAGGAGTCGAAGGTCAGGGGTCATGTCTGAGGGGGGCTCTGAAGGCAAGATGGGCCACAACAGGGGAAGAGGCCCCCAATCCAAGGAAGTGAGGGTGTGGAAGGTGAGATGTGGAGGGGGAGGTAGGGTTGAGGACTACTCACGGGATGTGAAGCTGGTCTGACTGGCTCAGGGGTGGGCAGGAGATAACGGGTGGGTAGGAGGATGCAGGTGGCCAAGGACCAATCGTGTCTGAGGACACAGAGCCAGGCTTGAAGGGATGGCTCCAGATACCACACCCTCACCCTTGCCCCAGCCTCCGAGAGCACTCTCCCCCCCGAAGCCCCAGTGCCCTGGACAGGCCTGGGGCTCCCACCTCCTCCACCCAGCTCAGTCACCCTGCCCATGTGGGCTGCCAGGTCAGTGGACTGATCAAAGACCCACGCAGGCTCACATGCAAGGGGGACCCTCTGTGTACTCACAGGACGGTTTGATCAGGATGTTCCCTCTGCTCCTCTGTCTCTCGCTGGTGGGAGAGAAAGAGCTAGGGTCTGTGGCCGAGGCCCCCGACCCAGCCCAGCCGCAAAAAAGGCAGAAGACGGGCACACACACTCACCTGTCTGCGGGAGCGTCATCGTAAGAGGCTGGGGAAGAGAGGACCAGTGAGGCTGGCGCAGGGGTGAGGAAGGAGAGGTGCTCCAGCCCAGGGGGCTCTGAGTCCCTGGGCGCAGCACTGAGGCAGGGAGAGCTGCTGGGGAGTGGGGAGGACCCATCAGTGTGCCTGGGCACCTGGTAACCCCCAGGTACTCACTCGGCAGGTCGCGGCAGCGCGCACACAGCGCCATCAGTAGTATGGCCAGGAGGGGTAGCAGCAAGAGGCCCAGCGTGTAGGGTGTCGGGCCGTCCACCTCCATCTGTAGAGGCCTGTGCTAAGGCTGCGCCACAGGCTCCTCCAGGTAGAGCTGCGACAGGTATGGGGGTGCCGGGAGGGCCCAGGGCAGGGGGTCCTGGTGGGAGGCAGCCGCACCCTCCCTGGGAGCTCCCGGACCCCCTCTCTTGCTGGGCTGAGTGGGGGTCAGTGCTAGCTCTGGGAACCCCAGTCCCAGGGTAGTCGGGCAGGGCCTGGGCTGGGGTCTGGGGCACTAGCCACCCCGTGAGGTCCCCACACCCCGATGTACCTGCCCCTCGCTCGGCGGCGCCTGCCTCTCCTCTGCTCCCGCCTGCCTGCGGCAGGAAGCTGTGGTGAGCGCCGGGTGAAGGCAGGAAATCATCGGGCTCCTCAGCCGGCTGCACCCGCCCCTACCACCCCCACCCGGCCGTGGGAAGGGGGGAAGAGGCCCGAGGAGCCCAGGCTCTCAGGAAGGGTCTGCTGGCTGCAGGACAGGGCAGCGCATCCGGTGGGAAGGGGAAGGCACTTTACAGCCCATCCCAGGCTGGGGAGGCAGCCCGCAGGGAGGGACGCCGAGGGGTGAGGCAGTGCCCACCCGCCTCGCCCAAGCTGCGGGCGGGCTCCAGAGGCAGGGGCGGGGCTCCCCATCACACTGAGCGGCTCACTTGGAGGAGAGTGGTCTCCCTCACTTGGAGGAGGCGGTCACCCAGCCCAGAAGACAGGGACTTGCCCACAGGAATAACCCAACAGTCCCCCAGAGCCCCTATGCTGGAGAGGGGCATCCCCTGCAGTCTACAGGTCAGAGGTCACTAGTATCCAGGAAAAGACTCAGGCAGGCACTTGGGGGTCTGGCTACAAATTTTTTTATTCCATTACAAATAGCACCGAGCCCCTGGGGCTGCCCCAGTGGAGGGGATTCTCCTCTGGGCCCTCATCCCTCCCGGGCTGCCCATGTAGTGTCGGGGAGCTGGGACACAGCCCAGGGCTTCCTTCTAGAAACGGCCAGGCTGAGGGTTTGGACCCGGGGAACCTCATGGGCGGGGTCCAGGGCCAGCTGCGGCAGATGTGTGGACAGGCAAGCACAGGCGTCTCAGATGAGCACGCTGGACACGGGGACCCGGGTGGAGCGGCCTCGCTGGGGAACCACGATACGGTCGTCTGTGGGCTCCGGCTCGCGCAGGAGACCTACACGGGGGAGGTCAGAGTCAGGGCTGGATGGACAGACAGACACACAGCTGGGGAGGGGACGCATGGGCAGTGCGATACGGGTGCAGCAAGAGCCACCAGAGTCGCAGACACAGACAGACATCGGCTTGTCGGACAGATGGACCCAAAGCTGAAGGGGGGGAGAGCTACAGGCTGGGAGGTGCTGGGCTCGCCGGCCGGGGCCAACAGCCCTCACTGACCCTGCACGTGGAGCTGGGCCCGCCGGCGGTCACTCTCGATGAAGATGGCGGTGCCCAGGAAGGCCGCCCCGCCCAGTGCCCCCACGAAGGCACACAGCATGAGCGAGAACTGCAGGGCCCGGAACTCGGACAAGAAGGAGGGTGGCCAGCCCCGGCGGAGGCGGTCGGAGATCTGCAGGGAGGACAAAGGGCAGCCAGGAGAGTCAGAGGGAGCGGGGCAGGGAGCCCCCAGTACCAGGAAAACAAGAACCCTGGGAAAGGGAAGAGGGTTTGGACCACCAGGGTGAGGTCTGTGGCCTCATGGGAGGAGATCTTCAGACATGACCCTTGCCGTCTGCAGAGGAGCTAAGGGAGGCGCGCCAGGCACGGAGGACCTGGGGGACTCACGGGCGCAGAGCTGGCCAGCGCCAGCGTGCAGGGCTCCCATCTCCACCCCGCCCAGCCCGGGGGTGGTGCTCACCAGGCCGATGAGGTAGGGGCTCCCTGCATCGCCCAGCAGATGGGACAGCACGATCTGGAAGGCCTCGGCAGTGGAGCGTCGAGTGGGGATCACCACGTACTGGGGAGGGGGAGACGGGGCTCAGTGCAGCCTCCTCAGGCAGGAGGCAGAGGGCCGGGACAGGGACAAGTTCAGCCGAGGCCCAAGTCAGAGGCCAAGAGCAGACCAGGACTACAGGCCCCTCTGGGGCTGGACTCTGAACTTGGTGTGGGGCAGTTTTTAGGAGTAAAGGTGGTAATTCAGAGCAAGCACCACCGCTGACCCCGCTCCCTGCTCCCACCAGCCTCTGTGCCAGCCTGAAGCTGCAGCCACTCACCAGCAAAATGTCAGCCACGATGGCCCAGTTCATGGATAGCAGCGTCTCTCCAATAAAGATGAAAATCTGAGCGGTGGGAGGGGTTGGGGTCTCGCAATAAGCAAACACATGACGGGTTTACCATGCACCAGGCCCGTCCATTAACTTGCTGAACCCTCACCACGCCCCCATGAGACAGGTGCTACGTTAGTCCCATTTAACAGATGGCAAAACTGAGCACAGAGCAGTTAGGCTGCTTGCCCAATGTCAGAGCTGGGACAGGCCAGAGCTGTGATTCAAAACCAGGCATTCTCCCTCGAGTCCACTCTGAACCCCTCTGCTGCTGGCTCTGGTCCTGCCCCAGCGCAGGGACCCCAAACCCAGAGCACCCCCTTGACCCCTGCTGGCTACTCACATAGGTGGCCACGATGCTGCCACGGGCGCAGGCGAGGGACAGGAAGAGGAAGGGTGCGGAGCCCAGCAGGCCAGTGGCACAGACCAGCGGGTCGGCCCGGGGGTTGGAGCGGCGGAGGCGGCGGCTGATCTCCACACCCAGGCCCACACCCAGGACCCCGGTCAGGCAGGTGATGAGACCAAAGATGAGACTGGGCAGTGGGGTGGGGAACAGGGGCTAGTTCCTCTGCCTGGGAGGAAGAGGTCCATCCCAGCCGACCTCACACCCAAGTCTATGCAGGCACAGCGCACGTCTGAACCAGACTCTCATCACCCCTGCCACCTGCAGGCGGCCCAGCCCAGCCCCACCTGGGTACCTGTCAGAGGAGGAGCAGGAGTCTCCAGGAAGGCAGGGTGGGGTCTCCCCCAGGACCACACGGGAGCGCAGCAGGAATGCAGGAGCCCACAGGGCCAGAGAGCCGGTGACAAAGGCCACCGCAGTGAAGCCAAGGGAAGACAGGATGAAACTGGGACTATGGATAGTGAGGAGGGAGGGAGTCAGCCCAGCAGGTGTCCAGGCAAGAAGGTACTCTCCTTCCTTCCTGGCTTATAAAGTCAGAACACTGACGTGGAGGCTGTCCAGCCTGGTCCCAGCACCTAGGCCTGTAATTTAGGCAACTGCCACAAGGGGGCAGTAACGACTGGATTTCCGGCCTTGGGTTTGGCCCCCTGGCAGAAAATGAAGACCAGGCTCAGCCAGGCGTGGTGGCGCACGCTTGTAATCCCAGCATTCGGGAGGCTGAGACCAGAGGATCCGGGTTCGCGACCAGCCTCAGCTACCTAGTGAGGCACTCCGCAACTTAGTGAGACTCGGTTTCAAAATAAAGAATAAAAAATAGGGCTGGGGGTGTAGCTTGGAGGTAAAATGCCCCTGAGTTCAATCCCCAGTACCGCAAAAAAAAAAAAAAAAAAAAAAAAAGACCAGGCTCATTTAAATCTTCAGCCAGATGTTGGGGCCTCAGATGTTGGAATAGGAAGGGATTAAACTCACTTTCTTGCCAGAGCCCTCAGATCTGCCCACCATGAGGTGGGGCTCAAGGGTGGCGAATCTGAGTGGCGCTCCACAGCTCCCCTGGGTGGCTCCCGGACTACCAGGAACAGCAGTAGAACAGCCACCACTCCTAGACCTGGTGTCACCTGGCGAAAGAGCGGGCTTCAGGACAGGCATGGGGTAGGGATGTACTCAACCCCCGAGGCTGGGGAAGACGACAGGGCACCAACGCTCTAGACTCCAGCACCCCTAAGGGGCCCGCTCAGGAAATCAACCTGCCATGTGGGAAGGGGGGTTGCCACTAAGGCCACCCTTTTCCCACAGGTCTAACTTTGCTTCTTTATAACAGCACCCTGATTTTCTTTTGGGGAAGCACCCACCACCACCATCAATCCCCATGGTTCAAAGAGCACCCTAGACTTGGCCAACAAGAGTAGCATTAGCTGGGCATGGTGGTACACACTTGTAACCCCAGTACTGGGAGGGCTGAGACAGGAGGATTGCAGGTTCAAAGCCAGCCTCAGCAACTCATGCTCTCAGCAACTTAGCGAGACCCTGTTGCCAAATAAAAAATAAATAAAATAGAGCCGGGCGTGGTGGCGCACGCTTGTAATCCCAGCATTCGGGAGGCTGAGACCGGAGGATCCGGGTTCGCGGCCAGCCTCAGCTACCTAGTGAGGCATTCCGCAACTTAGTGAGACCCGGTTTCGAAATAAAGAATAAAAAATAGGGCTGGGGGTGTAGCTCGGAGGTAAAATGCCCCTGAGTTCAATCCCCAGTACCGCAAAAAAATAAAAAATAAAAAAAAATAAAAAAAAAATAAAATAAAAAATAAATAAATAAATTAATTAATTAAATAGATCTGGGGGCTGTAGCCCAGAGGCAGGAAGGTCCCAGGGTTCCATCCCTAGCAACACAAAAATTAAAATAAATAAATAAATAAATGCATCAATTCTCTAGCCTTGGTGACTGACTTCACCCCGTGACTATTGCCCAAGGACCCAAGGTGACCAAGTTGCTCAATTGGAAGAGAATCATTTGGAGCTCTTGCATGCTTGAAAATGAAACTAACACCAAGGAAAGGAAAGGAAAGAACAATCACATTCCGGTGACAGTGTGTGAGCCCTGGATCCAGCTTTACCTGAAGCTCACCCTGGGGCTTTCCACTATGAAAGCAAATACAGTCCTTTTCTGGGGCTTAAGGTTTTACCATGGGCTCTTGCCACCTGCAAGCAAGAGTACTATCTAGCACAAGCTTCACAGTAAGGGATGTCAGGCTTCCTGCTGGTTCAGCACGAGCACTGCCATGAGAACGGGGTGCCTGAAGGTCCAAAAGGGGGATCGCTAAGAATTTCACCGACTTTCCTCCAGCCATGACCAGACTCACCCTCAGTGCCCAGTGCCAGTCCCCGGCCACATCCTTCACTTTGGAGCCTGCGATGTAACCGAGACCACTGGAGGGAGGGGGAGGAAGAAAAGAAGAGCCAGTCAGTCAAGTTCTCCAGCCAGGCTCTGCCCCACCAGGCCCAGGCTGGCTCACCTGCCCACCGGGATGGCAAAGTAGAACACGCTGAGCATCTGACTCCGCTGGTCGGCCACGAAGAGGTCGGCGATGAGAGTGGGCGCGATGGTGGAGTAACTAGCCTCCCCGACCCCCACGAGGCCCCGGGTCAGGAGGAGCAGCCAGAAACGCTGGGGAAGGAGACACGGGGAGGTGGCACCCCACCCTGGAGCCAGCCTCCCAGGCAACCTCACCAGCCAGCGCCGGAGAGGCGGCAGGGACAATGGGAACGGCCTGGGTTTTAGAATCAGACAGACCTGGCTGGAATCCTGGCTCCACCACTTACTAGCTGTGACTTTGAGAAAGTAACTTAACCTCTCTGAGCCTCAGTCTCCTCATCTGCAAAAGGGGAATAACAACTCGTTCACATACCTATCGCGAGAACTGCATAGGAAAAGGTTTACATTAACTCTGCACTGAGTAGGTACAAAATAAACCTTAGTTTCTACCTTGCCCCCCCATCCAAGACACACCAGTGGGGAATAGTGATCTTAGGTGGGAGGGGGGTCTACCAAAGACACCTGAAGCTAAGGATGGGGTTCAGTCACTGGAGGAGAGGGGGCCTGGGGCTGAGGACAGAGTCTGGGGAAAGTGAGAGCAGATGGAGGAGATTCCAAAGGAGCAAAGCAGCACGGGCCGGGGAGGCTGGAGGGAGACCAGAAGAGCGCAACATCTTGACAGAAGAGTTTCAGGAAGAAGTGGGTGGGCGGCGCCAGAGGCTCCCAGGAGATCCGGCAAGAGCAGTCCAAAGAAGTAGGAGCCGCATTTAGCAACCAGGAGGTCACTGTTGACTTTGGCAAGAGCGGGTTCAGGGGAGAGTGGGACGGAAGGCAGCGGCACTGGAGGGCAGGCGGGAGCTGAGACGGAGCGGCTGCCCGCTGCCCCCTCACCACACGGGGGCTCACTCGAGGGCCCTTGAGGAAGTCTAACCAGGAAAGGGGGGGGGGGGAGCATCCAGCAGGCTCGTTCCCATGGCTTTAGGTATGGAGTGGAGTCAGTGGCCAGGGGAAGTGGGAATGATAAACCAAAGAAGGTTCTGGAAGAAAAGGGAAGAGGGTGGGGTGGGCAAATGAACTCAGGCAAGGAGAGGGAGTAAGATGGCACAGACCAAGGAAACCACAGAGGTTCCCCAGGCCCAGTCTGAAATGCCTCTGAGGAGCAGCAGCAAAGACTGACGGGAAAGTAGGGAGTGGCCAGAAGCAGGAGCCAGCTTGGGGCCTCACCTCTCTGGGGATGAAGGATGACCCCAGTGTCACCAGGGACCAGAAGGCAATGCCCCCGCACATGAGATACTTCCGATTGTACCTGTCACCCAAGTAGCCAAACACAGGTGCCAACACCATGTAACTGGAGATGAACACTGGGGGGAAGCAGAGAGTCACAGGCCAGCCCCAGCCCCCCTGACCCCAACCCCCACCCCAGTAGGGGGCACAGGATGCACAGGAGATCCCTGTCCTCCCCCTCTGTAACCCCACACTGTCCCCACATCCCAACTCGGTGACCCAGCAGAGCTCCCTGCCAGGGGGTAGGGCAGTCCCAGCTTCAACATCTTTCCAACCCTCCCCCTGTAGGATGGATGGTGCAGTGGTTATGCCACCACCTCCCGCCCAGCCCAGAACCAAATCCAGATTCCATACCAGGGCCACGATGCCCCATCCGACTTAGTCCCTGCCCACCTGGTCAACCTCACAGAATCCACTTTCCCTTCCTCTCTGCACCCCAACAGCCTAATGGCCAATACCATCTTAGGGATCTGGCCACCTGCTGTCCCCTCCATCTGGAACATTTTTTCCTTTCCCCTGAGCTTCACAGAGCTTAGCTCCTTCAGATTCCAGCTCAGAGAACTTCCCAGACCAGCATACATCCAGTCCTCTATCACATTTACTGTCTTATTTTAAACACTTATCTCATTTTAATTCAATGTTTTATGGGCCCCCTCACGCTCAGCAGAATGTCCGTTCCGTGAAGGTAAGGACTTGCCTGTATTGGCCAGGACTGTGTTTCTCTCACTTAACACACAGCCTAGCATGAAATAAATAGGTTCTCAAAGTGAGTAAATGGGGCTGTCTGGAAAGATTTGCTGCTTCTCTAGTTCAACAACTCTTTTGGAGGTTTGCAACCTTGACCTATGATCCTATTCTCATTTCTCCAGAGTTACATATTTCCAGTTCCTCATTGGTCTGGAGTAGAGAAAAGAACACTATAAGACTTGGCTTCAAATTCTTATTCTTACTCTAACTTGCTATGTGACTCTGAGAAAGTCTTAACTCGTCTCCAAGCCTCCTTACATCTTTATAAAATATAAATAACAGCCTACGTCTTCTGCCAAATAGCACCTATTCCTCCACTGACAAAAGAATTAGAAGAAACCGGGCGTGGTGGCGCACACTTGTAATCCCATCATTTGGGAGGCTGAGACCGGAGGATCCGGGTTCGCCGCCAGCCTCAGCTACCTAGTTCCGCAACATAGTGAGACCCTGTTTCAAAGTAAAGAATAAAAAATATGGCTGGGGGTATAGCTTGGAGGTGGAATGCCCTTGAGTTCAATCCCCAGTACCACACACACACACAAAAAGAATTAGAAGACAATGACAAAGCCCTGTAGATGCTATCAGCACTTCCTCCAGAGCCCAACACATAGTAGGTGCTCAGAAATGTGTGAGAAATGAGTAAGGGAAGGAAAAGAAGACTTGCCTCTGGCTTTGCCTTCCTCACACCCCAAGGTTCTGAACAAGGAAAACTCGCCTTTCCCTATTCTATACACCCTCTTTTGCCTTGTGTATTGGGGGCCCAGCACGTGCCAACTACTGCCCTAGGCGCTATGTCCTGGCTCCTCACATTAGTCCTAAGAAATGAGCTGTGTTACTTCTATCTCACAGACAAAGCAAGCTTAGAGAGGTTGAGTGACTGCCCTCCATCACACAGCAAACGGCAGAGTGGAGGCTGTTTAAACCCTGATCTGTCTTAACTATTACTCAAAACGGACTCACTCTTCCCCTGTGATGCCCTAGCTGCAAGATCAAAGCCATGACCTCCCCTAGCTCTGG
This sequence comes from Graphiurus murinus, assembly GCA_004027655.1. Lineage (NCBI taxonomy): Eukaryota > Metazoa > Chordata > Mammalia > Rodentia > Gliridae > Graphiurus > Graphiurus murinus. The sequence continues at coordinate 9,192 of PVLC010015371.1, read as the reverse complement.
CCACTAAACCCTCATTTGAGATCCCTGGCAGACCAGCTGTGGCCTGGTGGGTATAGAAAAGGCAGAGCTGCTATGTCACCAAGAGGAGCCTCCACTCACCGGTCTGGATGAGGCCGGAGCTACTGTCTCCGATGCTGAAGAACTGCTCGATGTCTGGAAGGACGCCTGGAAGGAGGAAGTTCGGGATGAGCCTGACAAGACACCAGGTCTTCGGCACCTTCCTCCTAGAGGTGAGGACCTACCAGCCACCGTGAAGCGGTCCATGTAGTTCAGCAGGTTGATATAGCAGAGCACCGCCACTATGAGAGTGGAACGGCGCGGAGACAAGCCCGTGATGCGCTGCAGCCCCTCCGCGTCCGGGACCTCGGGCTCCCCGGACTTGGGGTTCCCCATTGACCCTGGCAACCCAGGGGTGCCGGACACCGGCCCATCATCTGGGTCATCCGCCTGGCTGAGGAAGGGCGCGGTGTCGGACCCGGCCATGGTCCCGGGGGGCGCGCGCCCGCCCGTGCTCTGGTTCCACCGACGATCCCACCTGTGGGGGTTGGAGGTTGGAGAAAACAGGACGGAGGGAACCCAGGCGAGAGAAGCGCGCCCGGCGTCGGATAGGAGCTGGTCCCCAAGCGCAGAGAATGGCTGGGAAGGGACCCGGCCCGGTCATTCCCTCCCGTCCCTGCAGGCCCGCCGCGCGGAGGGGACGTGTGAACTTCAGGTGACGCTGGGAACAGTAGAGGGAACAGAAGGGCCCGGCACCCTCCCACAAAGAGGCCACTCCTCACCCCGGGTAGGAGAGCACACACTTGCTGTCGCTCAGCCCCGGCGCTGCACCACGGCAGCCGCCATGTTGCCCCAGGGCCGGTCATGTGACGCTGGAGCCGGGCGGAAGTGTCCCGGCGAGCAAGCCCTCAGCACGTGACCTGCCCGACTACGACTAAGGAAGCCTCGCGGGCGCCTGCCAGGCTCCCGCCTCACGTGACTGCAGGCCGGTCGCCAGGGCAACCAAAGACCTGGTCCTAGACCGCGCCCGGGAGCCGCAGCCAGCCGGGCGCCATGGCAACCGGGCGCTCGTTCCTGCCACGGCCTCCAAACGAAAGGTGGTCCCCGTGACTTGGCGGATCTCACTGGCCTTATCTGGAGCACCCACCTGACGGGCTTCCTGTGGATCAAACGAGATAATGGGATCGCAAAAGATTTTGGAACTAGTAAATCTAGTAGTAACCCTGTAGACGCACCAGTCCTCGCTTTCGGTGCGCATTCTCCTCCTCACAGCGCCTGGCGGGCGGCTCCATACATGCTCAGGAAATGTTGAATGAAGGTTGAGCAGTCGCCCCCGTCTCTCTGGCTCGGATTCCCCAAGCTTAAACTTTCATCGTGGACACTTAAAATACCCAGTGAAAGAAGCGTCCACCACTCGCCCAGGCTAGGAGGAGTCGGGTCTTCCCCACTGCAACTGCGACCAGTGCCCTTGCGCCACCTGGTGGTCGTATGTCGGTCAGGCAGGGCTCCGAGCCTAAGAAGACCTAAGGGTAGAGGTGTGAGTGTGTGTCTGTGTGTGTGTCTGTGTGTGTGTGTTTCCTGGGGATTGAACACAGGAGCATTCTACCTTTAAACTATTAAATCCAGCCCTATTTTTTATTTTGAGACAGGGTCTTGCTAAGTTACCGAGCACTGGCCTCCAACCTGTGATTCTCCTGTCTCAGCCTCCCAAGTACTGGGATTACAGGCATGCATCATCACACCAGCTAAAAATTTTTTTTAGTGGGCAACAGATGTAACCTAGACATTTCCCAAAAGAAGATATCTAAATGGCCAACAAGTATATGATATCAGTGGTCATTATGGAAAATACAAATTAAAACCACAATAAGATATCACTATATTAGAATAGTGTAAAAGTTGAAAATACCAAGTACTGAAAAGTATGTGGAGCCAATGGAAATTCATACAATGCTACTGGGAATATAATAGGGTCCATTTCATATTTTGAGTGTGAACTTACTGCTCAGCTAGCAGGTAGCTTATTTTAAAACTCAGGTGTTTTTTGTTTTTCTCCTCTTTCTTCTCCCCTCCCCCTCCCTAAATCTGGAAGAAGCCAGATTAACAATTAATGGTTTTATCTGTTTATTGACCTCAGGAATGAAGACCTGGTGCCAGTGGGCCTGAGGAAGGCTTTCTGGAAGACACCATTTAGACATGAATTGTTTTATTTTATTTTATTTTATTTTTGTGGTACTGGGGATTGAACTCAGGGGCATTCTACCTCTGAGCTATACCCCCAGCCCTATTTTTTATTCTTTATTTTGAAACCAAGTCTCGCCAAGTTGCGGAGGGCCTCACTAAGTAGCTGAGGCTGGCTGTGAGCCCAGACCATCCAATCTCAGCCTCCCAAATGCTGGGATTACAAACGTGGGCCACCACGCCCGGCTATGAATTGTTTTATGATAAGACACACCTGGAGCTTAGTCTTTGAATGCCTCTTTATAAGCACCACCCTTCTCTTCTGAAGGCAGGGCAGGGAGGGATCAGTGATTCATGAATGCCACTTAGCTATTTTTCCACATTTTCTATTAAAAAACGACACCCCCCAATTTTTTTTCCTTTTTCTCAAAACCTTGTCAAGCCAGGTGTGATGGTGTATGCCTGTAATCCCAGTACTTGGGAGGCTGAGAGAGGAGGATCGCAGGTTGGAGGACAGCCTCAGCAAGTAATGAGACTCTCATCAATCTATTTTGGAGGCCATCTTAGCCCACATGATGAGGTCACCATTTTGGACCGGCTTAACCATGTATACAGTACTTGCTAAGTAGAAATTGTCTGCAAGCAGACAAGCTCCCTAGGACCTGATGGGACTTTGATGACCTTCTATTCTCCCTACCTTGACCCTCCCTAGTCTGAGCCTGAGCCTGCTACTTCCTGGCCTCAACTTGTGATTGATACACCCTAGTCTTTTTTTTTTTTTTTTTTTTTGCGGTACTGGGGATTGAACTCAGGGGCATTCTACCTCCGAACTACACCCCCAGCCCTATTTTTTATTCTTTATTTTGAAACCAGGTCTCGCGAAGTTGTGGAGTGCCTCACTAGGTAGCTGAGGCTGGCCTAGAACCTGGATCCTACGGTCTCAGCCTCCAGAATGCTGGGATTACAAGCATGCGCCACCACACCCGGCAACACCCTAGCCTTAACTTGTGACCACCTTCCTATTTGCTTTGTTTGAGCCCCATAAAAGAAAGGCCCTAAGCAAGGCGTGGTGGCGCATGCTTGTAATCCCAGCACTTGGGAGGCTGAGATAGGAGGATCTGGGTTCTGGCCAGCCAGCCTCAGCTACTTAGTGAGACTCTCCACAACTTAGTGAGACCCTGTTTCAAAATAAAGAATAAAGCCAGGCGTGGTGGTGCACGCTTGTAATCCCAGCATTTGGGAGGCTGAGACCGGAGGATCCGGGTTCGCGGCCAGCCTCAGCTACCTAATGAGGCACTCCCCCACTTAGTGAGACCCTGTTTCAAAGTAAAGAATAAAAAATAGGGCTGGGGGTATAGCTCAGAGGTAGAATACTCCTGAGTTCACTCCCCAGTACTGCAAAACAAAAAACAAAAAAATAAAGAATAAAAAATAGGAATGGGGGGCATAGCCTGGAAGTAGAATGCCCCTGGGTTCAATCCCCAGTACCACAAAAAAAAAAAAAAAAAAAAAAGGCCGTGGCTACCTACAGAAAGCCAGAATTGTCATCTATCTCTTTCCCTACCCCTTGGTTGTTAAATTCTCTTAAAATTATTATTATATCAGGTTTCGTGTCATTGTCATGAGAGAAGACTATTGTCAGGAAGCTGCCTTGTCCATAAATTCATAATAGCCAAAAACGAAGACACCTGTCCATTGACAGGTGAATAGTATATCCATGCAATGGATTACTACTTAGCAATAAAAAGGAATTATGGCTAAAACATGGATAAATCTCAAAAGCATTGTGTTACATCAAAGAAGCCAGACATAGGTGGGCGTGGTAGTGCACATTTTGTTTTGTTTTGTTTTGTTTTGCAGTACTGGGGATTGAACTCAGGGGCATTCTACCTCCGAGCTATACTCCCAGCCCTATTTTTTATTCTTTATTTTGAAACAAGGTCTCACTAAGTTGCGGAGTGCCTCACTAGGTAGCTGAGGCTTGCCGCGAACCCGGATCCTCTGGTCTCAGCCTCCCAAATGCTGTGATTACAAGCATGCCTGGCGGTGGTGCACATTTGTAATCCCAGTATTTCAGAGGCTGAGACAGGGGGATCCAAGGTTCATGGCCAGCCGCAGCTACTTACTTAGTGAGTCCCTCAGCAATTTAGTGAGACCCTGTTTCAAAATAAGGAATAAAAAATAGTGCTGGGGGTGTAGCTTGGAGGTAGAATGCCCATGTTCAATCCCCAGTACAACAACAACAAAAAAAAAAGCCAGACATAAAAAGCTATATACTGTATTGTTACCTTTATATTGAAAATTTAGTAGAAGCGGGGGTGGTAGCGCACGCTCGTAATCCCAGCATTTGGGAGGCTGAGACCTGAGGATCCGGGTTCGCGGCCAGCCTCAGCTACCTAGTGAGGCCCTCCGCAACTTAGTGAGACCCTGTTTCAAAATAAAGAATAAAAATTAGGGCTGGGGGTATAGCTCGGAGGTAGAATGCCCCTGAGTTCAATCCCCAGTGCTGCAAAAAAAAAAAAAGAAAGAAAGAAAATCTAGTGGCTGGGCACAGTAGCACAGGCCTGTAGCTCTAGTATTTGGGAGGCTGAGGCAGGAGAACTGCTTGGGCCTAGTTCAAGGCCAGTGGAGGCAACTTAGTAAGACCCCATCTCTTAAAAAATAAAATCAAGCCAGGGGTTGTAGTGCATGCCTGTAATCCCAGTATTTGGGAGGCTGAGACAAGAGGGTCATAGATTCAAAACCAACCTTAACAACTTAGTGAGACTCTCAGCAACCTCAGCAACCTAGTAAAACCCTGTTTCAAAACAAAAAATAAAAAGGGTTGGGGTATAGCTAGGAGGTAGAATGCCTGTAGGTTCAATCCTCAGTACCCAATAAAATAAAATCAGAGCCAAGCATGATGGCGGCACAGACCTGCAGCCTCAGCAGCGTAAGTTGACTGGCTGCTAGAGTAAGGGAGAAAAGTGAAAGGGTTATCAGGAGGGAAGCTTTCCTGGTTCATTCAATGAGACAAATGGTAGTGGGAATTTTTTAGACAGGGAACTTATTTTCTCAACAAAGTCTTTGTTAGGGAACTACTGTGGGTCAGACAGTGAGCTAGAGATCTGAGAACAAACGAGTGTTTGCAGGGAGCCTACAGTCTGGTAGGGAAGATGTGGACAAGTTGGTTGAGCATGAGGAGCTAGAGCCGTGTTCTGCTCTGAGTAGGACGTAAAACTGGCTTTATGGAGGAAATGACCCTTGAGCTGGAGGGTGGGTGGCAGGGATAAGGGAACTGGGCGAAGTTAAAGATACTTAGAAAAAGGGTAAAATAAGCCGGGTGTGGTGGCACACACTTGTAATCCCAGTACTTGTTTTTTTTTGTTTGTTTGTTTTTTGCAGTACTAGGGATTGAACCCTGGGGCATTCTACCTCCGGGCTACGCCCCCAGTCCTGTGTTTTATTCTTCTTTTTTTTTTTTTTTTTTTTTTTTTTGCGGTACTGGGGATTGAACTCTGGGGCATTCTACCTCCGAGCTATACCCCCAGCCCTATTTTTTACTCTTTATTTTGAAATCGAGTCTCACTAAGTTGCGGAGTGCCTCACTAGGTAGCTGAGGCTGGCCGCGAACCCGGATCCTCCAGTCTCAGCCTCCCGAATGCTGGGATTACAAGCGTGCGCCACCACACCCGGCTCTGTGTTTTATTCTTTAGTTTGAAACAGTCTCACTAAGTTTAGGAGGGCCTCACTAAGTAGCTGAGGCTGGCCACAAACCTGGATCCTCCAGTCTCAGCCTCCCAAGTACTGGGATTACAAACCTGAGTCACCAAGTCTGGCTAGTAATCCCAGTACTTGAGAGGCTAAAACAGGAGGATCCCAGGTTCGCAGCCAGCTTCAGCTACTTAGTGAGGTCCTCTACTACTTAGTGAAACAGCTGTTTCAAAAAAGGGATAAAGAGTCAGGCGTGGTGATGCACACTTAAATAAAGAGGCCGGGCGTGGTGGCTCATGCTTGTAATCCCAGTATTTGGGAGGCTGAAATAGAAGGATTACAGGTTCCAGGAGAGCCTCAGCAAGTAGTGAGACTCTCATTAACCTAGTGAGACCCTGTTTCCAAATAAGAAATAAAATCAGGCTCGGGTGTAGCTTGAAGGTAGAATGCCTCTGGGCTCAATCCCAAGTACGCCCCCCTCCCCCAAAAAAAAGGAATAAAAAAATAGGGCTGAGCCTAGCGTGGTGGCACACGCTTGTAATCCCAGTATTTGGAAGGCTGAGACCAGAGGATCCGAGTTTAAGGCCAGCTTCAGCTACTTAGTGAGGCACTCCGCAACTTAGTGAGACCTGGTTTCAAAATAAAGAATAAAAAATAGGGCTGGGGAAGCCGGGCGTGGTGGTGCACGCTTGTAATCCCAGCATTCGGGAGGCTGAGACCGGAGGATCCGGGTTCGAGGCCAGCCTCAGCTACCTAGTGAGGCACTCCACAACTTAGTGAGACCCGGTTTCAAAATAAAGAATAAAAAATAGGGCTGGGGGTATAGCTCGGAGGTAGAATGCCCCTGAGTTCAATCCCTAGTACTGAAAAAAAAAAAAAAAAAAAAAATAGGGCTGGGGGTATGGCTCGAAGGTAGAATGCCCCTGAGTTCAATCCCCAGTACCACAAAAAAAATTAAATAAATAAAAATAGGGTTGGAGGCCGGGCATGGTGGCTCAACCTTGTAATCCCAGCATTTGGGAGGCTGAGACTGGAAGATCCGGGTTCATGGCCAGCCTCAGCTACCTAGTGAGGCACTCTGCAACTTAGTGAGACCCTGTTTCAAAATAAAGAATAAAAAATAGGGCTGAGCCGGACGTGGTGGCGCACGCTTGCGCCAGCATTTGGGAGGCCGAGACTGGAGGATCCGGGTTCGCAGCCAGCCTCAGCTACCTAGTGAGGTCCTCCGCAACTTAGTGAGACCCTTTTCAAAATAAAGAATAAAAAATAGGGCGGGGAGTATAGCTCGGAGATAGAATGCCCCTGAGTTCAATCCCCAGTACCCCCCCCCCCAAAAAAAAATAGGGCTGGAGGTTTAGCTCAGAGGTAGAATGCCCAGTATTGCAAAAAAAAAGTAAAATAGAGTAGTATCTTGCTACTCCATGATGTGTGGTCAACAGCATTGCATCTCAAGGGCTTATGAGAAACTGAACATGTTGGGCTCCATCCCAGAGCTGCTGGTCCAGCTGCTGCATTTTAACAGGATCCCAATGATTTGTACACCACGATCTCTCAAGAATCACATGCCAAGCCAGGTATAGTGGCACAGGCTTGTAATCCCAATACTTGGGAGGCTGAGACTGGAGGATCACAGGTTTGTGGCCAGCCTCAGCTACTTAGGCCCTCAGCAACTTAGTGAGACCCTGTTTCAAAATAAAGAATAAAAATAGGGCTGGGGGTATAGCTCGAAGGTAGAATGCCCCTGAGTTCAATCCCCAGTACCACACACACACACAAAAAAAATAGGGTTGGAAGCCGGGCATGGTGGCTCACGCTTGTAATCCCAGCACTTGGGAGGCTGAGACTGGAAGGTTCGAGGCCAGCCTCAGCTACCTAGTGAGGCACTCTGCAACTTAGTGAGACCCTGTTTCAAAATAAAGAATAAAAAATAGGGTTGAAAGCTGGACGTGGTGGCTCACGCTTGTAATCCCAGCATTTGGGAGGCTGAGACAGGAGGATCGCAGGTTTGTGGCCAGCCTCAGCTACTTAGTGAGGCCCTCTGCAACTTAGTGAGACCCTGTTTCAAAATAAAGAATAAAAATAGGGCTAGAGGTGTAGCTTGGAGGTAGAATGCCCCTGGGTTCAATCCCCAGTACCACATTAAAAAAAAAAAAAAAAGAATCACATACCAGGCCCACTTCTGTTTACATCTGGCTCTGCGTTGGTGGCTATGAAGTATGTGGCAGGTTAATTCATCTACTCTTCTCTCTTCTGTAAAACAGGGATGATGGCTCCCTCACAGGGTTGCGCTGAGGATGAATGAGATTATGAAGAATGCCACACTTGGTTTGTGGCACTGGGTCACTGAAGTTGTGAGTCTCCACTCAGGATAGTTTTATTTTATTTTTTTGCAGTACTGGGGATTGAACCTAGGGGCATTCTTTCTCCGAGCTATACCCCCAGCCCTATTTTTTATTCTTTACTTTGAAACAGGGTCTCACTAAATTGCGGAGTGCCTCACTAGGTAGCTGAGGCTGGCTGCGAACCCGGATCCTCAGGTCTCAGCCTCCCAAATGCTGGGATTACAAGCACCACACCTGGCTGCAGGAGAGTTTTAGATCACCTGCCAAAAGTCTCTCTCGCAGAAGAAATGCAAATTATTTTACAATGAATAGTCTTTCCCATATCCTCCCCAGATTAAAGGCTAAGGGAGCCAGGAGGAAACTGAAGCCTTCTAGCACTTGCTAATGGTCTTATAAAGAGGTCCAGCCGCTGGATATGGTGGTGCATGCTTGTAATCCCAGTACTTGGGAGGCTGAGACCAGAGGATTCGGGTTCACAGCCAGCCTCAGCCACTTAGTGAGGCTCTCCACAACTTACTGAGACCCTGTTTCAAAATAAAGAATAAAAAATAGGACTAGGGATGTAGCTCAGAGGTAGAATGCCCCTGGGTTCAATTACTAGTACCACAAAAAAAGAAAAGAAAAGAAATATGGTAGCCGGGTGTGGTGGTGCATGCTTGTAATCGCAGCATTTGGGAGGCTGAGACTGGAGGATCCAGGTTCGCTACCAGCCTCAGCTACTTATGAGGCACTCTGAAACTTAGTGAGACCCTGTTTCAAAATAAAGAATAAAAAATAGGGAGCCGGGCGTGGTGGCGCACGCTTGTAATCCCAGCATTTGGGAGGCTGAGACCGGAGGATCCGGGTTCGCGGCCAGCCTCAGCTACCTAGTGAGGCACTCTGCAACTTAGTGAGACTCGGTTTCAAATTAAAGAATAAAAAATAGGGCCGGGGGTATAGCTCGGAGGTAGAATGCCTCTGAGTTCAATCCCCAGTACCG
>PVLC010015370.1:20779-37338 GCA_004027655.1 Graphiurus murinus | reverse complement strand
CTCCAGGCCTTTTTTTATACTTTGTTTTGAAACAGGGTCTTGCTAGATTGCTGAGAGTCTCACTAAGGTGCTGAGGTTAGTCTTTTTTTTTTTTTTTTTTTTCTTTTTTTGTAGTATTGGGGATGGAACCCAGGGACAGTCTACCTCTGAGCTATACCCACAGCCCTATATTATTTTACAATAGTGTCTAAGTTTCTGAGGCTGGCCACAAACCCACGATCCTCCTGTCTCAGCCTTACAAGCGTGTACCACCAGGCCTGGTTAACAAAGAATATTTCTTTTTTTTTTTTTTTTTTTTTTTTGGTGGTGGTACTAGGGATTGAACTCAGGGGCATTCTACCTCTGTGCTACACCCCCAGCCCTATTTTTTATTCTTTATTTTGAAACAGGGTCTCACTAAGTTGCGGAGGGCCTCAGTAAGTAGCTGAGGCTGGCTGTGAACCCAGATCCTCCGGTCTCAGCCTCCCAAGTACTGGGATTACAGTCATGCGCCACGATGCCTGGCTCGATAAAGAATATTTCTTTGGAGAAAATAAACGTTCCTGATTATGTTCCTCCAAAATAAAAGGAACTTGGCAGGCTGGGGGTGTGGCTCAGTAGTAGATTGTGTGCCTAGCATGCCTGGGACCCTGAGTTCTTTCTCTAGTGTATAAAGAAAAAAAAAAGGAACTATAGGGTTTTAGGCAAAAATATCCTTGCTATGGTAAGCAAGAAGCTAGGAAATCTGTTACATTTCTCAGCAGTGACTTCAAAATTGTGTCTTGGAACACATTCTGCCTTTTGGAGAGTGTCAGAATGGAGACCCTGATTTATTATTTTAAATAAAAGTTATTGTCTAATTCAGCCTTAAATATCTCTGTTAAAGAGCTGTCTTTTGAAGCCGGGCGTGGTGGTGCACGCTTGTGATCCCAGCATTTGGGAGGCTGAGACCGGAGGATCCGGGTTCCCGGCCAGCCTCAGCTACCCTAGTGAGTGAGGCACTCCGCAACTTAGTGAGACTCGGTTTCAAAATAAAGAATAAAAAATAGGGCTGGGGGTGTAGCTCGGAGGTAGAATGCCCCTGAGTTCAATCCCCAGTACCACAAAAAAAAAAAAAGAGCTGTCTTTTGTTTGTTCTTTATAAGTTGGGCTTCGAGTATATGATGGCATATGTTATAATATGTGCAATAGTATTCAGTTATATTAAAATGTATATCATTAGCACTACCAAACTAATCAATGGAACAACTTTTTTTGTTTTTTTTTTTGCGGTACTGGGGATTGAACTCAGGGACATTCTACCTTCAAGCTATACCCCCAGCCCTATTTTTTATTCTTTATTTTGAAACAGGGTCTCCCTAAGTTGCGGAGTACCTCACTAGGTACCTGAGGCTGGCCTCGAACCCAGATCCTCCCATCTCAGCCTCCCAAATGCTGGGATTACAAGCGTGCACCACCACACCCGGCTCAATGGAACGACTTCTAACAACAAATTTCCAATGTATACCAGGAAACTAACCCTGGTGCTAACAAACAACATATCCTCTGTTGGCTGTTGCTTACAAAAGCTATGAGCCTTTGGTTTTCTGACAAAGGAGTGAAATTAACTCAAGGACTTCAAGTAAGGTATAGGCTAAACAGACTGGCCCTTGAGATTAATCTCCTCCTCTCCACTATGACCCTAAGTCCTCAAGATTGTTGAAACACATTTTGAGAATAATTCAGAGCTGGGCATTATTTGCAGGGACTGCCCCGAGAGCATGCTGTACAGAGCAGAACCTAAACAAATAGCCCCTTTGTTTTCTGTCAACTCCAGACATTTAAGTCAGATGGGAAGCTCTTCTCAGCCCCCTGGTGAAGGTGGAATGATCTTCATGATTTATTTCCAGGTCTTCCAGAAGTGAATTAACATTTATCCATGCACTCTATAAAATATGACGGGACTGAAGTAAACAGTTGCAAGGTTCAGTCCCATGGTATTTATTATGTCTTAGTCCATTCACACTGCTATAACAAAATACCATAAACTGGGTGGCTTCTAACAATAAACATTTATTTCTCACACCTCTGGAGGCTGAGAAGTCCAAGATCAAGGTGCTGGCAGACTCAGGTGTCTGCTAAGGGCCTTCCTCATAGATAGTACCATCTATTGCATCCTCACATGGCAGAAGGGACAAATGAGATTCCTCAGGCTTACCTCATAAGGGTACTAATCCCATTCATGGGGACAGAATGGACTTCCCCAAAGGCCCCACTCCAATACTCCAATACCACTGTTTGGGGATTAGGGTTTTTTTTGGGGGGGGGGGGGTTTGTGTGTGTGTGTGTGTGTGTGTGTGTGTGTGTGTGTGGTACTGGGGATTGAACCCAGGGGCATTCTACCTCCAAGCTATACTCCCAGCCCTATTTTTTATTCTTTATTTTGAAACAGGATCTCACTAGGTTGATGAGAGTCACACTACTTGTTGAGGCTGTCCTCGAACCTGTGATCCTCCTGTCTCAGCCTCCTAAACTCTGGGATTACAAGTGTGCGCCACCATGCCTGGCTGGGGGTTAGGATTTCAACACATGAACTCTGGGGTGACACAAACGTTCAGACCATAGCATATTATGTACCCACCATGTGCCAGGGATATGACTAGGAACAAGATGCAGAAGATCCCTGGCCTCACGAAGCTTTCAATCTAATGGGGCAATAATCAATAAATAAACAAACATGCACCAAAAAAGAACAGATGATGATGAATGCTGCCCACCTTAGTGAGGTCAGAAGGGCTCTTGGAACAGTTGAAAGTGAGCTGTCTACTTCCAAAGCCAGGGAAACAAGCATGTGCCCTGGGGAGCCACAAGCACAAAGACACTGGAAGGAGGAGATGGGCAGCCAGGGTGGCCTGGGAGTCATGATGGGGGCAGAAGGGGTGAGAGCAGAGGTCAGAGAGATAGGCAGAGGCCAGAGCATATGGACCCTTGCAGCCTTGGTAGGGAGGTGAAATTCGAGGTCATTTGAGCTTAAGCAGAGAGGGACAGAATCTGATTTATCTTTTTTGAAACCAGGGTCTCATTAGGTTGCTGAGAGTCTCACTAAGTTGCTGAGGCTGTGCTTGAATCTGCAATCTTCCTGTTGCAGCCTCCCAAATACTAGGATTACATGTGTGTACCACTGCACCCAGCTGATTAACTTTATAAACAAGGCTGTTTGAATGCAAGACCGATTAGAATAGGGACAAATCTGCAAGTGGAAAACCACTTTTCATTAGTGCAAAAACTTTCTACCAAATGCTACTGTGCTAAGCTCTTCAACAAGGGGAGGTGGTAGAGAGGGAGGATAAATTAATCGAGTGACCTCTGTTCAGGATGCAGAACAAACAAAGGAAGGTTTGACTCCTGGGTTTCTAACTTTGGCAACTGGGCAGATGGTAATACCATTTTGTGGAAGAGATGAGGCTGGGAATGGGTGGGAGGGCTCAAGAGTTCTTTCTTTTTCTTCCCTTTTTTCTTTTTTTCCCCAGCACTGAAGATTGAACCCAGGGCCTCACACCCTCTACCACTGAGCTATATCTCCAGTCAGTAAATTTCTGGCTATATCCCTAGCCCTTTTATTTTGAGATAAGGTTTAGCTAAGTTGCTCTAGCTGGCCTTGAACTTGCAATTCTCCTATCTCAGCCTTGTGAGTAGCTGGGATTATAGGTGTGTGCCACAGTGCCTATAGAGTTGTTTTGAAGAAATCAGTTTGAGAGGCCCAAGGGATGTCTGATGCAATGCATGAAGGAAAAGGAGGAAGGTCTGAACTAGAAGGCTGTTGACCTAGCCATGACAATGGGCAGGAACACCTAGGGAGAGGATGAAGTCAAAGGCCTGCAGCCAGCACTCAGGTAGAGGAGCCACTGGCAAACCAGGCAATGAGACGGGAGGAAATCCACTGAGTGCAAAGCCCTGTGTACCCGAAAAAAGCCGCCATAAGACACAGAGAGGCCTGTCCTTGAGGAGCCTGTAGTCCGTCTAGTGGGGGAGACAGACATGCAAACATGCAAACAGGAAGTCAGAAAACAGGACAGTAAGTGCTAGGAGAAGGAAAGCACCAAGCACTATGGAACAATCTATGGTACCTAGCCCAGCTTTGCAGAATCCTGGAGGACTTGCTAGAGGAAGTAATGGATACAGTCCAAAGGATGAGCAGAAATCGGGGGTAAGTGGAGGTAATTTGGGGGAGATGACATTCAGAGCAAAGGAAGTAGTGTGTAGGAATCCATGCAGGCAAAAGAAAACGTGGTTCTTTGTGGGAATGACAAGGGATTCCACACAAGTGGAGTGTGAAGGGTGGGATGGCAGGAGCTGGCAGGTGAGGCTGGCAAAGGAGCCAGATCGCCAAGGGCCTTGGGTGCCAAACTGTGGTCATAATGTTTGTTCAAGAAAGTGAGCTGGAGCCAGGCATGGTGGCACACACCTGTAATCCCAGTATTTGGGAGGCTGCGACAGGAAGATCACAGGTTCAAAGCCAGCCTCAGTAAAGTAGCGAGACTCTTAGCGACCTAGTGAGACCTTGTTTCAAAACAAAACAAAACAAAACAAAAAATTAAAAAGAACTAGGAGTATAGCTCAGAAGTAGAATACCCCTGGGTTTAAGGTTTAACCCCAGCACCGCCCCCCCACACACACACACACAGAGTGAGATGGGCATGGTGGCACATGCCTATAATCCCAGTACTTGGGAGACTGAGATAGGAGGACCGCAGGTTTAAGGCCAGCCTCAGCAACTTAGCGAGACTCTCAGCAACCTAGCAAGACTCTGTTTCCAAATAAAAAAATAAAACTAGTCTGGGGTGTAGCTTGGAGGTAGAATGCCCCTGGATTCAATCCCTAATACCAAAGAGAGAGGAGAGAGGAGATAGGGAGGGGCAGGGAGGAGAGAGAGGAGGGGGGGGGGAGAGAGAGAGAGAGGGAGAGGAAGAAGAAGAAGAGGAGGAGGAGAAGGACGAGGAGGAGGAGGAGGAGGAGAGGAGGAGAAGGAGAAATTTCATTCTCGATAAATCACTCTGGATGCAGGATGGAGGGGGACAGACTTGGAGCCAGGGAATCTCGTTAAGGAGGCTGTTGCCTCAGTGAGAGATGATGTAGGCCTGAATGAGCCAGGATCAGCAATGGGAACTGAGAGTGTGAAAGAAATGTACCAGATTTGCTGATGAGAGAGTTTGGTGGGCAAGGGAGGAATCTTGGGGTTTAAGAGGCTGATAACTAACACTCGGGTCTCCTACCTACCCTGAATTTGGAATCACTTCAGACAGATAAGTCAGACAGACGGAGACAAAAGTAGTACCTTCATTATTGATAAGACTAAACTGGAGAATAAGGCTTGACCTGCGTGGCCCCCCTGACACTTGGGGAACTGTCCCCCAGTCATAGCAAAGCTGGCTGACCACAGGCTCCTCCCCAGGGATGGATCCCTACGAAAGACAGAGAGCAGAAGTAGGTCCTTATAGCTCAGGAAGACAAGGTCTAGCCACAGGTAACCAGTTTCTCCTTCAAACCTACCAAGCTGAAGAAGGAGTTCAAGAAATGCAACCCAGCTGGGCATGGTGGCACATGTTGTAATTCCAGTACTTGGGAGGCTGAGACAGAAGGATCGCAGGTTCGAAGACAACCTCAGCAAGTAGTCAGACTCATCAACCTCGTGAGACTCTATTTCCAAATAAAAATAAATTAGGGCTGGGGGTGTAGCTCAGAGGTAAAATGCCCTTGGGTTCAATCTCCAGTGCCACAAAAAAAAAAAAAAGAAAAAGAAATGAAACCCTAAAATATGCCACTTTGGTGTGTTGGTGACTTCAAGATAAGGGCAGATGGGGACCAGCAAATGCAGGGAGAAGCTTTCTCTGAACTCCCCTTATCTGCCTCAAGACAAAGCCTCCAAAAGGAGGTCAAATGTCATCAATCTCTTCCCTCCTTCCATCAGTCAGGGAGGATTCAATTCTGTAGCAGCAAAGGAGAGGAGGTTTTGACTCTGAGCTCAGATGGACTTTGTCACAGGTATTGCCTATTCCTCCGAGGGCCCATTCGCCTTTCCCAGGAATCCTTTACTCTCCCCTGATCGGCCTACACCTCCTTCCTTATGAAGAGGAACCATAAGCTTCTAGATCTCGCTGGATATTGGGGTGCTCACTATTTTTCATGTGATGCCCGGTGCACAAAATAAATGTGTATACCTTTTCTACTGTCTCCTGTCAGTTTACTGTGTAGACTGTTATCTAATCCTCAGAGGGAAGCTTTTCCCACCTCTACACTGATGAGTTAGTCACACATCCTCTAAGGGGAAGTAAAGGAGGAGGCAGAGATGCCAGAATATTCCATCATATTTTGTCCTTCACACAGAACGGATTGGAAGTTCCCTACCTTCTCTGAAGATGTGAGAAGAGGAGACAAGATTCTTCACTGTGCTTAGAGATCTTCCATTTGGTCTTCCGGATCCAAGTGCTCTGGGCCCTGGCCTTAGCGCCCATCCCGGGCCCTCTCTACACTGCCTCTCACTCACAGTCCTGGTCACCACTCTGGCTGAGGGGTGGGAACAGAGTCTCGATGGAAATGGGCAATCCCTTGGAGTTTCTTTATACCCTGCCCATATTCTAGAAACTACCTCTTCATTTTATAATTTCTTTTAATTTAATTAATTTTTTTTTTCAGGGTTTGGGATTGAACCCAGGCCTCATACATACCTGGCAAGTGCTCTACCAATGAGCTCCAACCCCAGGCCCCAATTTCTTTATGAAAAACTCATCAAATGATCTAATTTGAGTGTGCTAGCTAGTTCCTGTGGGTACCCTCGTGGTTACACTCCCTCCCCCAAATAAGGAGAAAGCTAGCCCAGCTGACATGGGAACTCTGTTGCTAAGGGTTATGGCTTGAAAGATAATGGACTCACTAAGAGAGTGTCTTTTAATAGTTGTATTGCTTTGGCAAGATCATTGCTGCACACTTAAAAAGAAAAGAAAAAGAAGCCGGGCGTGGTGGTGCACGCTTGTAATCCCAGTACTTAGGAGCTGAGACTGGAGGATCCGGGTTCGTGACCAGCCTGAGCTACTTAGTGAGGCTCTCTGCAACTTAGTGAGACCCTGTTTCAAAAAAAGTAAAGAATAAAAAATAGGATTGGGGCTGTAGCTCAGAGGTAGAATGCCCCAGGGTTCAATCCCTGGTACCACAAAAAAAAAAAAAAAAAAGAAAGAAAGAAAAGAAAAATCCCACTTCCCCAAAATACTGTTAACATTTTTTTTGCGGTACTAAGGATTGAACTCAGGGGCGTTCTACCTCCGAGCTATACCCCCAGCCCTATTTTTTATTCTTTATTTTGAAACCAAGTCTCACTCAGTTGCGGAGTGCCTCACTAAGTAGCTGAGGCTGGCCGTGAACGGATCCTCCGGTCTCAGCCTCCCGAATGCTGGGATTACAAGTGTGCGCCACCACGCCCGGCTTTCCCAGTCCTATTTTTATTGTTTATTTTGAAACAGGTTCTCACTAAATTGCAGAGGGCCTCACTAAGTAGCTGAGGCTGGCTGCAAACCCTGATCCTCTAGTCTCAGCTTCCCTCGTACTGGGATTACAAGCCTGCACCACCACGCCCGGCTACTGTTAATATATTTGCTAAATACCTTTCTATATTAGTTATCTACACATATACGTACACACACACACACACACACACACACACACACACAATTTGTACTGGGAATTGAACCCAGGGATATTCTACCCCTGAGCTACACCCCCAGCCCTATTTTATTATTTTTTTAAATTTTGAAACAGAGTCTCACTAAGTTGTCCAGGCCAGCTTGGAGCTTGGGAGTCTCCTGCCTCAGACTCCCTAGTAGTTGGGATTACAGATGTAATCACTTCCGGTGATATGTTTACCACTGAATCACTTTTGAAATAGCAAGAGGCTGACAAGGTCTTGTCTTGAGAAGCTCACATAGGGCTTTACCGAAGATGTCTATAGATGTAAATTAATTCCCAGGTTGTTATTTACATCAGAAAAGCACAAAGAAGGAACATGAGAGAAAATTTCTGTTCTTATATGCCTGGGGTGTGTGTGTGTGTGTGTGTGTGTGTGTGTGTGTGTGTGTAAGTACCTTGTACATGAAAGTTTCTCCATATGGGTCATTTAAAAGTGTTTCTTGCTAGGCATGGTGGCACACACTTGTATTCCCAGTACTTGGGAGGCTGAGACAGGAGGATCACAAGTTCCAAGCCAGCCCCAGCAACTTAGTGAGGTTCTCAGCAACTAAGCAAGACCCTGTTTCCAAATAAAACATAAAACAATAATTCTGGGGTATAGCCTGGAGGTAGAAGGCCCCTGAGTTCCATCCAAAGTAATAAATAAATAAATAAATAAATAAATAAATAAATAATTTCTTTGAGCCTGGCAGTGGTGGCACATGCTTGTAATCCCAGTAGTTGAGAGGCTGAGACAGTAAGATCACAGGTTCAAAGTCAGCCTGGGGAATTTAAAGAGGCTCTCAGTCAACCTAGTGAGATCTTGTTTCCAAATAAAAAATAATATCAGGCCGGGCATGGTGGCGCACGCTTGTAATCCCAGCATTTGGGAGGCTGAGACCGGAGGATCCAGGTTCGCGGCCAGCCTCACCTACCTAGTGAGGCACTCCACAACTTAGTGAGACCCTGATCAAAATAAAGAATAAAAAATAGGGCTGGGGGTATAGCTCAGAGGTAGAATGCCCCTGAGTTCAATCCCCAGTACCGTAAAAAACAAAACAACAACAACAAAAAAAACATATATATATATATATATAAAATCAGGATGGGGGTGTAGCTTGGAGGTCAAATGTCTCTGGGTTCAATCCCTAGTAGCCTTGCCCCCATCAAGTGTTTCTTTTTCTTTTTGAAATGGGATCTTGGGGATCTTGTCACCATAAAGGGGTTAGAGGCAGTCTCTCCAGGGGCAGAGAAGACCTCTACTCAGACCTTCCAGGTTCTTGATGTGTCACAGGAAAAAATTTAAGAACATATCAGGTTTTAGCAAAAAGAGGAAGAGCTTTATTAGAAAGTGAAAGGTGAAGATATGCATTCTGTGACCTCAAGAGCCAGATGTGCAGCCAGGGCTGAAGGTCTGAGTTTTTTTTAGGATATATAATTAGGTGGCACATGTTTGATCCAAGGGGCTGAACTTTCCTCAGGATTGGAAAATATTCAGCAAGATCTTGTTTCCCCATAAGGGGTCAGTCTGATATGTAGGTTTCAACTTACATCATAGACTCTGGTGGTTGGGTGGGCAGGTGATTGGGCCAGAGGGGTCATGGTCCAATCAGATGTTAGCCCCGCCCTAGCTTCAGAAGGTTAATGGTCTCTTTCTATCCCTCAGGCTCCTTTGTCTGGCTCAGGGCTCATGAGTTGTCCACAACCTGACCATTCCACGTTCCAACAACACATTTCTTCAGAGCTGTTTCTCTATAGTCTTAAATTTCTATCTGATTGATATATTGCCCAGACTGGCCTTGAACTCACAATCCTCCTGCCTCAGCCTCCCAAGTAGCTGGGATTCCAGGCATGTACCATTGCACCTGGCTAAAAGTGTTTCTTAAATTCCAAACCTACCTACTGGAATACCTGTATTTAAAGGGCTAAGACAGGAGAATTGCAGGTTTGAAATCAGCCTTAGCAATTTAATGAGGTCTTCAGCAACTTAGTGAGATCTTGTTTCAAAATAAAAAATAAAATAGAGCTGGGGGTATAGCTCAGAGGTAGAATGCCTCTGGGTTCAAACCCCAGTTACCCTACCCCCCACCTCAAATTTAAACTTACAAGGCTTTTCTAGTTATCTTTGGTACTGAGGATTGAACCTAGGGACATTCTACCTCTGAGTTATACTTCCAACCCTTTTTAAATTTTTTTTAATATTTTGGAACATCTTGCTAAATTGCTGAGGGCCTCACTAAATTGCTGAGGCTAACCTCAAATCTATGCTTCTCCTGTGTCAGCCTTCCAAGTACTGGGATTACAGGTGTGTCTGGCAAATCTGCTTTTTTTTTTTTTTGCGGTACTGGGGGTTGAACCCAGGGGCATTCTACCGCTGAGCTACACTCCCAGCCCTATTTTTTATTCTTTATTTTGAAACAGGGTCTCACTAAGTTGTGGAGGGCCTCACTAAATAGCTGAGGCTGGTCACAAACCCGGATCCTCTTGTCTCAGCTTCCCAAGTACTGGGATTACAAGTGTGTGCCACCATACCTGGCTGAATCTGCTATTTATTTATTTATTTATTTATTTATTTATTTATTTGCGGTACTGGGGATTGAACTCAGAGGCATTCTACCTCCGAGCTATACCCCCAGTCCTATTTTTTATTCTTTATTTTGAACACTAAGTTGCGGAGTGCCTCACTAGGTAGCTGAGACTGGCCTTGAACCCAGATCCTCTGATCTCAGCCTCCCAAGTACTGGGATTACAACCGTGCGCCACCACGCCCGGCTTAAATCTGCTCTTTTAAAGTATACAGTTGAAGCCAAGTATGGTAGCACATCCTTCTAATTCCAGTACTTGGGAGGCTGAGACAGGAGGATGACAGTTCATGGCCAGCCTCAGCTACTTAGTAAGACCCTATTTCAAAATAAAGAACAAAAATAGGGCTGGGGGGTGTGACTTGGAGATAGAAGGCCCCTGGGTTCAATCTCCAGTACCGTAAAAATGAATGACTAAAGCCGGGCATGGTGGCGCACCCTTGTAATCCCAGCATTTGGGAGACTAAGACAAGAGGATCCGGGTTCAAGGACAGCCTCAGCTACCTAGTGAGGCCCTCCGCAACTTAGTGAGACTCTGTTTCAAAATAAAGAATAAACAATAGGACTAGGGGTGTAGCTCAGAGGTAGAAAGCCCCTGGGTTCAATCCCCAGTACCTCAAAAAAAAAAAATGAATGAATAAATAAATAAATAATACAATTCAGTGAAAGACTCTTCTTTATCTTGGCATCCTCTATAGCAGTATTTCTCAGTCTTGGGTACACATTGAAATCACCTGAAGCTTTAAAAACTCTTGATGCTTGTTTGTCACTCCCAGAGGTTCTACTTAATTGGTTTGTGGTGTGGCTGGGGCATAGGAATTACTCCCCCAATCCCAACTGGGGATAGAATCCAATGTTTCACACATGCTAGGCAAGCCCTCTACTGCTGCATTACATTCTCAGCTCCCTTTTTGTGATCCTTCCGATTCATTCTCCAGAGTAATTGGGATTATAGGTGTGTGCCACCATGGAGGACAACATGTGAACTTTTTCAGGTCCTCTGGTGAATTTAACTAGTAGCTAGAGTTGCCCTGTAGTGCTTTGCAGATACCTGGTATCTAAGGATTGTTTGCTATAATCACCAATTAGCCCTAATTTCTAGTACCCAATTAACTCACACAAGAGCTAGCTACCATCCCTGCCTCCCTTACAGTCCATCACCTCTTATCACATAATAGTCTGCTTATGATTGTCACCCCAAAACTAACAGACAAAAGCACTTAGAAAAGAGAAACTCAGCCGGGCATGGTGGCGCACGCTTGTAATTCCAGCATTTGGGAGGCTGAGACCGGAGGATCCGGGTTTGTGGCCAGCCTCAGCTACCTAGTGAGGCACTCCGCAACTTAGTGAGACCTGGTTTCAAAATAAAGAATAAAAAATAGGACTGGGGGTATAGCTCGAAGGTAGAACACCCCTAACTTCAATCCCCAGTACCACACACACAAAAAAAAAAAAAGAGAGAGAGAGAGAGAAACTCACTTACAAAAACTGTACACTTCATTGGTAATGGATCACTGAACAACAAATACAACAGGTATTTGAAGGAAAAAATGTAGAGGAAAGTTTATCACATTTGCATTTGTCTTTTCAGTAAGAACTATATATACTGACACAGGGACATATGTCACAAAAGTTGTGTTATAACCCCAAATTTCTGCATTTAAGAGTGAGGAATAGCCAGGTGTGGTGGTGCACACCTGTAATCTGGTGCTTGAGAGACTGAGACAAGAAGCCAGCCTCAGCAATTCAGTGAGGTCCTGTTTCAAACTAAAAAATTATATACGGCTGGGAGTGGGGCTCAGAGGTAAAATGTGTTCAATCTCCAGAACCACAAAAGAAAAAAAAAAAAAAAGATTTTCTTTTTTGGTACTGGGGATTGAACCCAGGGGCATTCTACCGCCAAGCTACACCCCCAGTCCTATTTTTTATTCTTTATTCTGAAACAGGATCTCCCTAAGTTGCGAAGGGCCTCACTAAGTAGCTGAGTTTGGCCTCGAACCCGGATCCTCCAGTCTCAGTTTCCCAAGTACTGGGATTACAAGCATGCACCACCACGCCCAACTGGAATGATTTTCATTCAGAGATAAATCGTTTTCATTCAGGGATCAGTAACTTATAGGGGAAGCACGAGATTTCATTCTTAGGAGAGCAGATGCAAAGTAATTTGGTTAGTTTATCTGACTTTGGAAAATATCTTTGTTATTGTTCTGCTTTTTCTTCCTGTGGGACTTGATACACACTTAAAAATGGTGGCAAGGTAGTCTAATTTTTACTTTTACAGCTGTTAGCTGCATGAAAGCAGGGACAGTTCCAGACTTATATGCGATGGCATCCCTGTACTACCTCATGTTAGGTGCACAATAAATACTGGTGCGATGGATGTGATTACACCTCATGCCACATCATGTAAGTATGACTTTAACTGTATAGGGAGCTGCATAGGTTTCCCGTTTTGATCCTTTTTGCAACTTTTAATTATGGTTCTCTGAACTGGGCACTCCCTAAACTGCATGGGCTACAACAAACTCATTAGGGGCTTTTACTTCCACGTACACGTCATCCACTGAATGTACGAGCTTCACGTGAGTAACTGATTGGCTTGGGTGGTCACTCCATCCTGGCAGCTGGGGAGCGGTCCTACCGCGAGGGCAGTCCTCTAGCTTGTCCTGTAATTCCACTTAATACCTTCCACTGACACCCCACAACAGGATCCCGAGGGTCCGCGTGAGCATCCGGAGCCGCGCCCCCTAGTTGGCGGCAGCACGTTTTTCTCCGGGCGGGTTACGCCCCAGAGCGCAAAGCGGAGCGTCCCAGCAACAAGACAAAGTTAAAGCCGTCGCGCCGAGGAGAGGCTGCGCTATTTAGGCAGCCAGGTTCTTCCCTAGAGCCTCCACCCAGTCCCCTGGGCCCGGCGCCCAGAACTCAGACGGTGGCCGGCTCCAGGAGCCTAGCTCCCTCCACGTGTCCTGTCTTCCCGGCAGCCTCTCTGCTGCCTCGGGAGGAAAACCTCCTGACAACTCGCGGTCTGCGGACTACGCCTCCCAGCAGCCCTCGCGCCGCTTCTCTCCACCCTCCTGATTGCGCAGGCGCCCTAAGCTCCGTCAACAAGCCGGGCAGGCGGTGACTGGATGCGGTGCCTTATGGGATTTGTAGTTTTTCTGGCGCTCTCTTGACCGCGCGTCAGCAGGATAGGGACTACAAGTCTCGGCGGCCCCGGCGCGGCGAGCCCGGTCACGTGGCAGAGGGCCGACCGGGCGTGCGTGCCGCCGTTGATCCGGTGCTGCAGTGAGGAGGTGGTTCTCGCCCGTGTTGTGTGTGTGTGTGTGTGAGTGAGGGAGCGAGTGCGTGAGTGAGTGCGTGTGTGTGTGGGGGCACTCGGCTTGTTGTTGTGACTTCCCCCTTCCCTCTGCCCCTCCCCCTCCCCGCCGCCGCTGCAGTGGCCGCCGCCTGGGCCGTAGGAAATGAGCGATAACGATGACATCGAGGTGGAGAGCGACGTGAGTCCCGGGGCTTCTTCCTTTCCGTGCGGGTTGTCAGGCGGGGACAGCGGCCGGGGCTCTCAGCGGGGCGACGGCGGGAGGGGGCCGGGCCGCCGCCGCCGCCTCTTTCCCCTTCCCCCGGGGCCCGGACCGCCTGCGTCGCGCTCCCGGCTCGCTTCCCTCCGGGCTCCTTGGCCGGAGCGGCCTCCTGGGGCTGGAGGTGGGGAGCAGACGCTCGGCCTTCGGGACCCCCACCTCTTAACGTGGAGGAGCGCGGTGCGGCCTCCGGCTCCACCCCACCCGCTCAGGATCCGGGGACCGGGATGTGGTACGCCCGGGATCCCATTGTCCGGATCCTGGGGAAGGGGACGGCACTCAGGACTTGCCCCTTGGGTGCTCGATCCCCTCCTCCGGAGACCTCGTGGATCCTGGGGGTGAGGGTGGACCGAGAGGAGCTAGGAGCGCCCAGAAGCCGGAGCTGGGTCCGAGAGGAGGAGACAGTGCCCCGGACCCCCTCCGGCCCAGGTCGGATCCCGGAAGGAGGGGCGGCGCTCGGGACCCTCCTACCTCTCTACGGGATCCCGCTGGGAGGTTGGAGTGGGGGGAATAAAGGGAGGGAGGGGTGTCGGGCTGACTCCCCACCAGCCGCTTCCTCTGCCGCCGGCATTTTCTTTCTTATTATTGAATGTGAAGTGTAAAAATAACTTCTATATTTTCTATTTTTTCTCTCTTATTCCAGGAAGAGCAACCGAGGTTTCAATCTGCGGTACGTCTCCTACTCTCCATTTCATTTTCATTTCTGTTCAGTTTTAGACCTTTTTGGGGTCAGAGAGAAAAAAAAGATCGTTCTATTACTTTTAATATTGTAGTAAGCTCTCCTGTTGACTGCTAAGGTGAGGTGGGCCCTTATGGGGTTGGGGAGAGGGGTTTGCAAATCCCGTGATTGTAGATTCAGGTGGTAAATTTTAGTGAGTAGGTGAGTGAGAGGAGCTGTATGCAAATAAATGAATTGATATGTAGTTTTCAGATGAGGGATCCAGCTGCCACTATATAAGTGAGAAATAAGAAATAAAGCATTTTGAAGTGAATGGTAGCATTGTTTCAGGGCAAAGTTGTCAGAAGATTTATTTAGGAACAAGTAGGTTTTAAACCCTATCGGCATAGTTTTGTGAAGCTGAAACCACATGCAGTAAATCGCCTTTAAACTAGAAGTCATGTGACTGTTGTAGACCCATAGAATCTAGCACAGTATGCTAGTCTCATGTAAAAATTGTAAATGTAGATGAGCCAAAGGTCTGATCCTGAAATTGTCACATGTTCTTGTGGTCTGACTTTTTATTTAAGTTATAGAAGAGATAAAAAAGGGAAAAAGTTGTTGAAGAAAAGTGGCAGAGTAGAGACAGCTTTGCAGAAAGGTAATGGATGAGACCATAGTGTTAAAATAATTTCTTAGACTTTTAATACTTATGTTCTCAGTAGATGGTTTTGTGGATTTGTGTAGACACTAATCTCATGTCTTTGGAGTCTGAGATAGTAATGTGGGTTTAGATCAGAGAAAAAAGGATACACACAGTAAATCAGAATGAAAAAAAAAGAAATAAGTACATCAGTGGTGTCTAATATTTGATGATTGGGAACAGTAAAATAGAGCAAGGAGTCAAAAATTAATTTGCCTGTGGGACCAGACAGTGAGACAGTCTAGAATAAAGTAGAGGGAAGAGGTGAGAACTGGATTACTGGTGAGCGAGCATATGCCACTTGTGAAAAGGCAGCCACTACTGAAATCCAGTGGATTGTTAAGTGAGAGTGAGGTGTCGATGTTGCTGGATCTACCTATTTTTAAAGAAAAATTAGAAATCGAGATTTTCATGTAATTTTTTTGAGTTTTTATTTATTTTCTGCAGTACTGGGCATCAAACCCAGGGCTCTGTTAGACAAATACTCTACAACTGAGCTATACACTCCCAGCTCCCATTTTTTCTGATATTTAAAATAGTAAATGGAACAACTGGGGGCTTGTTAGAGTTTTCAAGATGCTATTTGATACCTGTGGTAATAATCTCAGGGTAAAGGCAAGTTCTCTTGGCTGTACCTATTTTTAATTAGCACAGTCAGAGATTGTGCATGTTGTCCAAGCAGATGGGCATTAAGAAAAATTGTATTTTTTTTTTGTACTGGAGATTGAACCCAGGGGCATTCTATCTCGAGCTACACCCCCCAGTCCTATTTTTTATTCTTTATTTTGAAACAGGGTCTCACTAAGTTGTGGAGTGCCTCACTAAGTAGCTGTAGCTGGCCGCCAACCCGGATCCTCCCATCTCAGCCTCCCAAGTACTGAGATAACAAGCGTGCAGCCCCACTCCTGGCTGAAAAATTGTATTTCTTGAGAGCTTATGTTTCCATAAAATCTGAGGGTGCGTTTGTTCTAAGGGTTTTCAGGATTGTTCCTGAGAAATAGTTACTAAAAATAATTTGTTTTGTTTTGTTTCTTGCTGAAACACTATCATATACTTGACATGTATATTTGAACATTGAATTCCCTTCCCCCCCCCCCCAGTTACTATTATCCTTAATAATGTGGACTTGGAGTTTTGTGTCTGAGACTTACTCTGTTTAAAACTTTCTCTCTCCAAGCCGGGCGTGGTGGCGCACGCTTGTAATCCCAGCATTCGGGAGGCTGAGACCGGAGGATCCGGGTTCGCGGCCAGCCTCAGCTACCTAGTGAGGCACTCCGCAACTTAGTGAGACTCGGTTTCAAAATAAAGAATAAAAAATGGGGCTGGGGGTATAGCTCGGAGGTAGAATGCCCCTGAGTTCAATCCCC
>PVLC010015370.1:0-20679 GCA_004027655.1 Graphiurus murinus | reverse complement strand
GGTTGGTGGGTAAGGATTGGTAAGGTTTCTTTTGCAGAATCATCCTTTGAATTGGAATTATCTTGGCTTGCCAGTAAGGAAAAAGTTTTCTCCTGTGTGAAGTTTGGCTCACAGTTCTCAAAACTTCCTGCTTTTCAAAAATATTCATCTGAACCGGTCTTGGTGACACATACCTATAATCCCAGTACTTGGGAGGCTGAGACAGGAAGATCACAGGTTCAAAGCCAGTCTCAGCAACTTGGTGAGACTCTGTTTTCAAATAAAAAATAAAGTTGGAAGTGTAGCTCAGCGGTAGAATGCTCCTGGATTCAATCCCCAGCACCACCAAAGGGGGGGGGGGGATCATCTACATGAGTGTTGATGTAAATTCATTTACTAAATTATTAACATGTTTCCACCCTCCTAGAATGCTAATCTTGTTTAGATGTTTTTAGTGTGCTGTTAAGTGCCTAGGATTTTTTCCTTTGATTTTGGGAGATAGACAAGGAAAGTAGGTTTGACTCTTTGTTTTGTTTTCCTTTTTGATGCTGGGACTGAACCCACGACCTAGAGACATTTTGTTTTTGACACACTTGCTTGTTGAAACTTACTTTATCGGGCACAAGATAATCAAAATAGCATTGAGAGAAAAAGTGGATGTGTTATAGACAAATTTTATAACATATCAAACTTGTGAATGGGTAGGGTGAAAGGGATTTAAATTTGTTTTCCTTCTATGAATATACTATTTCTTGAGGTTTAGTATAGATAATAAACATTTTTTCAGGAAGAAATTATTAAGTTTTGCCTTGTAAAAATTCAGAAAAAGATGTAGGCTATGAACAATCATATATTTAGGACCACAGATGATCCTTTAAAAAATTATTAGAAAATGTTTTGTGGTACCTCATATGAAGAGACATTCATGTATTCTGTCACCACAGTGTCTCAGCCTTACTACATAAAAAATGCAGGACACTCAGCAAGAGCAGAATTAGGAGATGAGGCTAACTGGAACAGAAAGTGAAACTGATTTGACGAATGTTTATTGCCTCAGTACAAACGGAAAACAGCTTCTCCAATGACCAGTAAGCTTTGTTAAAGGAAGTAACCCCAAACAATATTAGTAAATACAATACATTGCAGAATCTCACTGGCATTATCTTTTTATTATTTTTTAAGGGGAAAAGTTGCATTTAAAGTTACATTTGGGCCTGGGGGTGTAGCTCAAGTGGTAGAGTGTTCACCTAACATGTATGAGACTTGGGGTATCACTTAAAAAGTATCACTTAAAAAGTAAAAGAAAGATAAATTTCTGGAACAGGTATATTTTATACAAGGGTTTTTTGTGTTGATTTTTTTGTTGTTGTTTTTGTTTTTGTTTGCTTTATTTCTGTTTGGGAAAGAGAAAGTATACAAGAAATGTAGGATTAGTATGTTGGTCAGGAAATTCAAGGCTTTTTGCAGTGTATTGTAACTGAACATGTGGCGTTTATAATATACTTGTTTGGGATTTAAAAACAGATTTATGCAATTCCACTTTTGGACCTTTCTGATATGAACTACTTGTAACTTCTCAGAGCTCTTTGCTTGAGAAATTGCAGTGTATTTAGACAGAAGTAAGTTTGGTTGTCCCTGAGATTGGAATTCACTTAGGAAACTATTGTCTGTTTTACCTGGAATCAGTTACATGGTTAAAGTGCTGCATGCAGGGTGCATGTACTTGGTCTCTGCTTAGAGGGTTGACAATAACAGAAATGTCAGGTTTAGTTTTTTCGTGTGTGTGTGTTTTACTGGGGGTTGAACCCAAGGGCATTCTACCTCCTAGCTATACCCCCAGCCCTATTTTTTATTTTTATTTTGAAACAGGGTCTCACTAAGGTGTGGAGGGCCTCACTAAGTAGCTGATGCTGGTCACAAACCTGCGATCCTCCTGTCTCAGCCTCCTGAGTACTGGAATTAGAAGTGTGCACCACCACACTTGGCTAGGTTTAGTTCTTGAATATGCCTGTTGTAAAAAGATATTCTTATGTTTGAAAGTATCTTTTTTTCAGGATGCCAGTAATAGTGAAAGGATTGATCATCTAATCCAATTTGACTTTCAATTAAAATTGCCTAACCAAGGAATCCTTTTTTCTTCAGTGGCAGTAGTATGATGCCATATTTGTATATAGTGTTCCCAAGTTCTTTCATGTACCAGAAGATAGGAAAGTCTCAAAAACAAATGTAATCGTTAGATGACAAAAACATATACCCATGCCATCAGCTTTAAGTACGAAAGGTGTTGAGAATTTGAAATCTCTTTGAGGTGTTGGGAAATTGAAATTAATGTCCTCCTGTTTGTGATTTTAGTGAACTTATCTCATCTTATTATTTCAAGTCACAATTTTCATGTTAATTAAACATTTTAAATTGCTTATAAATTTGGTTTTGTTATTATTTGTTTCTTACCTATCAGAAGTAGTAAATAAGAATTTTGGGCCTTTGTCTTTTGGAGGTCTTTAGTGTTTTATAAGAACAGCTTAATAATAATCATAAACACCACTATCTTCCCTCTAAGTTGCACCTTTAAATTTCTTAAAGAAATAGCAGATATTTAGTGGGCAACACAAGTTCCCTATATGCTGAAAATTTTGTGTATTGAAAAGATTCTCTTGCCGGGCATGGTGGCACACGCTTGTAATCCCAGCATTTGGGAGGCTGAGACTGGAGGATCCAGGTTCGAGGCCAGCCTCAGCTACCTAATGAGGCACTCCGCAACTTAGTGAGACCTGGTTTCAAAATAAAGAATAAAAAATAGGGCTGGGGGCGTAGCTCGGAGGTAGAATCACCCTGAGTTCAACCCCCAGTACCGCAAAAAAAAAAAAAAGATTCTCTTTATAAGAAAAGTTTGGTATGGGCTAGCTTGCAAGAAGTGGTATTGTTCTGGAGAACCTTGTGCAGACTTGAATAATGAAGCATTTATTTCCCCATGCTACTTGCCGGGAATTTGCAGGAAGTAAGGTTTCTGACTGATGTAATGCCTTGAGTGAAGATGCATTCTCTGTGCAGTAGATTGAAAGGAAATAATTTGAAAAGATTTTCCTCAGCCGGGCGTGGTGGCGCACGCTTGTAATCCCAGCATTTGGGAGGCTGAGACCAGAGGATCTGGGTTTTGTATATTGAAAAGATTCTCTTGCCGGGCATGGTGGCACACGCTTGTAATCCCAGCATTTGGGAGGCTGAGACTGGAGGATCCAGGTTCGAGGCCAGCCTCAGCTACCTAGTGAGGCACTCTGCAACTTAGTGAGACCCGGTTTCAAAATAAAGAATAAAAAATAGGGCTGGGGGTATAGCTCAGAGGTAGAATGCCCCTGAGTTCAATCCACACACACACATAAAAAAAAAGAAAGGAAAAAAAAAGATTTTCCTCAATTCTGAAGAGACTTCCTTAGCTTTGGTGACCTCTTGCCAGTTTAACAACTTATTGTCCAATGAAATAATGTTTTCCTTTAACATTAAACTACATTTATGATGTACGTGCTTGTTAGGAGCAGAGATGGACAAATTATAGGTGGGGATTTTTACTCTAGCTACCAGTACAGAAAATTTGGTGGAAATAAAAGTGAGAGCTGTGTAAAAACCTTGGCAGACATGTCAAAGCTGGAAGCAATTTGGTGTGGAAGTTCCTATGGAGCATCTGTGGACCACCCTTTCTATCACGTAGCCTGGTGGTATTTTTGTTAGTCTGGGGTGCCCTAAAGGAAGGACTTTCTGGCAGAAACTGTAAATCCAGTGTGCGTGAAGAGCAAACATTGCCCTGCTGAGTGGAGGTATTTCAGGACCTCTTGAGTAGCCCAAGAAGACCTCTGATACTGCCTAGCATTGTGCCTGCAAGGGTGCTTTCATTACCACCACTTTTTATTATCAGATATCCTCCTCAATACATGTGAAAGAAAGCTTACTCATCTGAATTGAGTTTTATTTTTTCAAGACACAATTGTCTGGTTCTTTTTGGAAGAAAAAGAAGAAAAAACTGGTTTTGAGTTTGTGGGAGGATCTCAAGATGCCTTACAGTGAGAATCTTTGCCCATTTTTTTCTTTCTCAACTCTGAAATCATGGCTCTTTGAGAAAGGGTTGCCTGCAAGTGAAGACCGTTAACAAGATAGTGATAAACCTGCCAACTGGTCCTCTGTGTAGGGTGGGGGTGGGATGGGGGATCAGGCAGGATGGATTTATGGTTTGGAAATATTTCCCAGAGAATTCTCAACCTTGTGTGAAGATTTTTCTGTTTCTCATGTGCTCTTTCAAGCCACTAGCGATATCGTTTAATTCAGAGTTGCATGGAATTAGACATGTTATTTCTGAATGTTTTTAATTTGCTCTTAGAAGTGAGGCTTGAGGTTGAGAAAAAAAAAAAAAATATCCCTGACATCGTCTTGGGAACTTTAAAATTGACTCTGGTTAGCCCTAGCAGCTTAGGGATGGACATGGTGGCAGGGATTGGTCTAAGGTTCCACTCTTATGCTAGTTAAATTAGGCCTGGAACCACCACAGAAATTCCATCCACTACTTTGAGAACAACAGTCCCTAGCCCAGGCTTTCTACCAGGCAGTGGACTGCTGCCTTTCCTTGTTGAGCCAACTTCTCAAACTTGGCTGGCTCTCCAGATGAGAAGCCAAGATTTCTGCTGACGGTCCACGGCCAAGTTCACTTACAATCCTCTAACCAAAAGACTTGTCCATTTGAGTTCTTTCAGGGCTCAGTAAAAGTGTGAGGGGGGGGCAGTGCATTATGGGGATGATTTGGGTATTAGATTATACCTTTCTTCATGTCTGTAGTGTAGGCCCAAGTAAAACCAAGTCCAACTTGATTGTAGCTATTTGAGATTTACAGGGCTCTCCCAGAAAGAAAACAGACAATTAGAATTTTATTTGTATCAACAGGAAGGATTCTGGGTAACTGGTGTCACTGCTTCTGTGCACAGCTCTTAAGCTGGGAGGGGAGCCAGGAATGGAGTGATTTAGTAGGAGTATCTTGGGCTGCTGCTGGAGACCAAAGCTGGGCGATTAATTTGCATCTAAACAGACCTTCTTGGAGAGTATATAGCAAACACAGAGGGGCATATACAAGCCACTGTCACCTCTCAGCCTTTTGAGCTCCTCAGGTATAGTCCCAGCCCATCTTACTTTGAATAGATGACTTCAGTAAGTTGGAAGAGGACCTAAGTACCTAAATATGTTTAATTTCTTCAAGCTGTTTTATTTATTTATTTATTTATTTATTTATTTATTGCAGTATTGGGAATGGAACCCAGGGGCAATCTACCTCCAAGTTACACTCCCAGTCCTATTTTTTAGACTTTATTTTGAAACAGGGTGTCGCTAAGTTGCGGAAAGCCTCACTAAATGGCTGAGGCGACTGTGAATTGGATCCTCTGATCTCAGCCTCGAAAGTACTGGGATTACAAGCATGCACCGCCACGCCCAGCCTTCAAGCTGTTTTATATTACTGTTAGAAGGCATCTACATTTTTCTGCTCTAATGTTATATACTACCTCTGAGCTAGGGATATAGGTCAGAAGTAGAGCACTTGTCTAGAATGTGGGTTTGGTTTGATCTTCAGCACCAAAAAATGAATGAATGGGGAAAAAAAAAATGACCAAGTACCTACCTCTCATATCAGGTTATCTGTTATTCCAAGCCTGATTGTCCTCTCAGATTTCCCATCTTATTCCATATATTACTGTAGTTCAGGAAATGTTCATTTTACAGTGAATTTAGACTTAAGATTGGATGGCTTTAAAAGTGGTGCTAGTTTCTGCCCTCAAAAAGTGACATCCTCTGAAGGACCATGGCTGTGATGGAAGTCACATGTCCATTCAACAGAGCTGAGGGTGAGGTATATTGCTTGAGAGACCAGGAAGTAATGAAATGATCACAGCTGCTCCTAGCCTCCTGTTCCTCTGGAGTGACCCAGACTTTTAAGATTAGATAATATGAGAATTTTCATCCTCACAACTCTTGTCTTTGTAATAGATATTTCGTGAAGTACAAAGATTCATTGGAAGCAGCATTATTGTACTAAGTCAAGTTATTTATTCTTGTTGCTTCATCTTTAAAATTCTCAGCTCAGCTGTGTGTAGGGATAACATGCCTGTAATCCCAGTACTTAGAGGAGGCTGAGACAGGAGGAATGCAGGTTCAAGGACAGCCTCAGGAATGTAGCAAGACTCTCAGCAACCCAGTGAGACCCTGTTGGAAAACAAAAATAAAAAGGGGTAGGGGGAAGCTCAAAGGTAGAATGGTTCTGGGTTCAATCCCCAGTGCCACACACACAATAATCTTAGCACTCTGGGTGGATTAAAACCACTTCATTTTTCCATATACAGTCTTGCTCTCTAGGTTAGCTCTAGGTTTCCCTGGTGTATTCAGGGTAAATTCTAAAAGTGAATTTTCTGTATTTCCCAGAGCGTAGCTGTAGTGAAGTTTTTGCTTTGGATGAAGTAAGCACTTGGGTTCCATTTGGAAGGATGTCCTTTTTATGGGAACCTGCTGAAGTTCTCCTTCAGCACTGTCTTTTGGGGAAGCACTTTAGTATTCCTGACTCGTTGGCAGTCTTTGCCTTCTTTGTGATTCCAAGCAGGGCAGATTAAAGGTTTTGACTTGGGTATTTAGAAAACTGCCCAATTAGACTGACCTGCCACAGGTGCCTGAGAAAATTTATTCAAAACTCATGGGTGTAAGAAGGTCTCCTGTCTGAGAACTGCCTTTCTGGGGTTCAACCCAGAAAGGGGAAGCCCTTGGAAGGATAATACGTTGGATAATACGTTTTCTGCTGTAAAAACAAGAACTTTGAATGCAGTTGGCATCTCTGTCAGCTCTGTCATAATGATCTTAGCTGGGTTTTCCAGAGGTTTTTAGTTTCTCTTGTATGATTTAAGGAGAGGGTTAATCTAGTGCCTTTTGGCTGCTTGGAGACCAGAGTGGAGCCTCTAGTGGTGAGTTTAATGAGAGAAGCACTGCCCCAGTGACTCAACACCTCCCTGTCCCATCTCTTACAATGGGGGTGATCACATATTATAAAGAGGCCCACTGGAAATTTCCCTAGTTACCTCCCAACCACCAACTGGCAACTGTTCTATCATATAAGTAAGTTGGGGGTACTGGCGTTGCAGGAGAGTCACACTTTGTCCCCATGAATAACTTTGATTTTACTTATGCATGAGCTGGATGCATCGAGCTACTTTGGATGTTCCTGTTGCAAGCCTTGTTCACCCCTTTCTCCCACTTTAGCAGAGCCTAATTCTGGAGACTCCTAACTGCCCACCTCGACAGATCTTCCCAGTCCACTCTCCAGGGACAGCGCTGACAGCATATCCTTCCAGGCTGTACCCCACCCACCTTGTACCAAGCAAAAATAATTATGTTTCTAATGTGCTCTTTCTTCCCTTCTTCTAGGCTGACAAACGGGCTCACCATAATGCACTGGAACGAAAACGTAGGGACCACATCAAAGACAGCTTTCACAGTTTGCGGGACTCGGTCCCATCACTCCAAGGAGAAAAGGTGAGTTTATTAAGAAAGCCAATTGGCCACCACTAACTTGGAACTTGTGGGGCGTGGGGCTCAGCAGGACTCTGGAAAGAAGTACAGTAAGGGATAGTCAGGTGGCATGTTTCCCTCTTTCTTTGGAGGATCATCACACACATTACTTGCTCTTATTTATCCTTAGCAAAAATATATTCAATGTTAAGGGAGCTGTTGGTAAGAGTGGTCTTTCAAAATCAGTTTTATATGTAATAAATTGCTCATTCAAGAAATTATAACTAGAGCTGGGCGTGGTGGCGCACGCTTGTAATCCCAGCATTTGGGAGCCTGAGACCGGAGGATCCGGGTTTGTGGCCAGCCTCAGCTGTTTAGTGAGGCCCTCCGCAACTTAGTGAGATCCTGTTTCAAAATAAAGAATTAAAAGTAGGGCTGGGGCTGTAGCTCGGAGGTAGAATGCCCCCAGGTTCCATCCACAGTACCGCAAAAAAAAAGAAATTATAACTATACATTCTAGTGTAGAGTTTAGTCTATAGTTTGGGAACATACTAAAGGTTCCTAAGGTCAGTGATTCCCTAGACCTCTGTGAGAATTTCCTTCAAAGGGTTCAAAATCAGCAGGCATGTTGATGAACCCACCTGGGCACCAGTGTGTAAAGAAAATATTCCCTCCCTTCCACAACCCTTTTAAAAACTAGTATTTTCCCTGGAGGGATAGGCACCAGCTGTTTCTACATTTGAAAAACAGAAGCTTTGAGCAAAAGCTTATGGGTTAGGGTCACTCCTTGGAATTTAAAAGATAACATCTGCTTCTACAGTTAGTTTCATCCTTGACACAAAGTAACTGACTGTGGCCCCTCAGTGGATTAAGTGGCAAGCTGGGAAAAATGACCTGTGGTTTTTAAAGAAACAGTGATTTGGGGCTAGGGATATAGCTCAGTAGTACAGTACCGGCTTAGTGTGTGCAAGGCTCTGGGTTTGATCCCCAGTACCACAGGGAAAAAAAAAGAGAAACAGCTATTGTGTTAAACACAATCTTTGCTCTTAAGTGTACTTGGAGTGGTTCTCCTGATCTAGCTCTGTGGTGGGGGTCCTGGGTTTGTTTGGTTATCTGAAATTACACTTGGAACCATGACTTATTTTGTTTATGTTATGTAAGTCATGTGCTTTATACTTATCTAAGGTGTGGCTGAAGCATGGGGTAGGTCTGACCTTTATGAAAAAAATGCAAAACAGGCCATGTGAATACCTGGTATTACAAAACTAGAATATGCCGTGGGTTAAGCCTACTTAGTATGGACTTGATTTAATGGCCTTGAACCAAGGCACTTACCTGGAATAACAGCATTCCTGTGTACAACATTAAGTACCACAGGAAATCTTTATGACTGGAGAGACTCACCCTTTTAGTTGAAGTACACATGTGCAAAAGATTATCTCGTGTGTTGCTGAACTATTGTCTGTGCTTATTCCTCTACCGTGTTATCAATTAACATTGCTTCAGTGCTGCATAGTCAAGAGCTGCCTTCTCCATCTTGCATCAGTCAGGAGTGGTGATAAGGCAATGCTTCTCTAGGGGTGGGCTTGTGGAACCCACTCAGAATCATTACTAAATCAGCTTCTTGGAGGCAGGCCTGGGAATCTGCTTTTATAACAAGCAGTCAGGTGATTCTCAGACCTTCTTAGGTTTGAAAACACTGTGAAAGAGGTGAGTCACGGACCACAACTATACCTCTTCCATATCCAGCCTATAACCTGCTTAAGTCCTTATGATCTCATTATCCCAAATCCTGTTGTCTCCCTTCTTTCCTCAAGAAAGTTGAAGGTGCCAGGCATGGTGGCGCATGCTTGTAATCCCAGCATTTGGGAGGCTGAGACTGGAGGATCCGGGTTCGCGGCCAGCCTCAGCTACCTAGTGAGGCACGCTGCAACTTAGTGAGACGCTGTTTCAAAATAAAGAATAAAAAATAGGGCTGGGGGTATAGCTCAGAGGTAGAATGCCCCTGGATTCAATCCCCAGTACCACACACACACAAAAAAGTTGAAGGTAATATATCAACGTCATTCTCAGTACTCTGTATTCAGAAGGAGGAAATGGGAAGGCGAGGAGGGGACACCAAGTGCTGTGTGCATGTATGTCACTCAACCTGATTTACATTATGTGAGACTCTAATGTACCGATAAAAGCACATTATAAAAAAAAAAGTTGAAGATTTTAGTTTGGCCTTGCAAACAGAATAGTTTGTCATTTGTTTTAGCCCACTCACTGCAATCAGCCAGTATTTACTCAGGGTCTACAATATTGCCAGGCACTGACCTAGTTGGTGGGAATACAGCACTGAGCAAAACAGAGAAAAGCAAACTTGTATTCTGACGAGGAAATGGTTTATAATTTGTAATTTTAGTTAGAGAAAACAAGGAAAGTCTCACTGTCAAGGTGACATTTTGAGCAAAGATTTGAAGGAAAGAACCATGCATCTGTCTGGTGATGAACATTAAGGGAAGAGAGAAGGCTAAGTGTAGTAGCAGCCCTGAGGCAGGAACTGGGGAGCTTTTCTAGGCGGCCCGCTGAGGAAACTTGAAGAGGTTGAGTGGCTAAATGAATGAGAGGTTGGTTGCAGGAGATGCCATCAGGTCACATATGTTCTATTTAGGAGAGAGAGGAGCAGTTGAAGGGACCCAGCAAAGCCTCAATTGGAGAATTTACTAGATGCCATTCTAATTTCAGAATCCTGATGTCCTGCCTGCTACTAGCTTTGGTTGAGCCCAGCCCCTTTCCATAGAGAGAGCATGGCCCTCATTATTCTCTTTGTCTGCCAGTAGTTTCACAGGTACAGAGTCTAACTCTTTGGCCCCTGAGACTTGACTTTTCACTAAATGTTGCAATTTTTTTTAAAATGTGGCATTTGAACCAACAAAGGAAATTGACTCATTCTTGATTCAGATTGCAGTAATTAAGATTGTGACATTATATAAATAGTCATGAAATGATTATTTTATAGTGTGAGTTTTGTAGTGCCTAGATCAGATTCTTGAAGGGAAGGCCTGAGTCTTTTCATGCTCCAGTGTACTTTGATTTGAGCATCTTTACGTTCCAAGTGATTTATTACTTAGCATTTAAATTATTTGTTATGCATGTCCTAAGTCTTTTGGTTTTTAAAGAGAAATTAATATTAATTTAATTGGATCCTAACCAAGAATAGATGATGAAAAAAAAGAAATGTGAAACCCAAATTCAGTTTATCCTTTGCTTTCTGTTGTATTTCTACTCTAAAATAAGCATAAAACTGCTCACCTTTTGCTTAAGCAAAATATCGGTGGTGTTGGGGATGGAGCTCAATTGGTAGAGTGCTCACCTAGCATGTGCAAGGCCCTGAGTTCAATCCCCAGTACCACCAAAAAAAAAAAAAAATCAATAATAGCTAATATCTATATTATAATGTTAGATTAAATCCACCTAGCAGTTCTGTGAGATACTGTACCATTATTGGAAAAGCACTGCTGCTGCTCTGCCAGCATTAAAACTAGAGATGAAGCCGGGCGTGGTGGCGCACGCTTGTAATCCCAGCATTCGGGAGGCTGAGACCGGAGGATCCGGGTTCGCGGCCAGCCTCAGCTACCTAGTGAGGCACTCTGCAACTTAGTGAGACTCTGTTTCAAAATAAAGAATAAAAAATAGGACTGGGGGTGTAGCTCGGAGGTAGAATGCCCCTGAGTTCAATCCCCAGTACCGCAAAAAAAAAAAAAAAACTAGAGATGAGGAAATAGCTCAAGATCATGATCCCAGTCATATGGTAGGACAGGGACCAGAACTTGGAACTGTCAAGTTTCCTCTTTCTGCCACACTGTAAGGTAAACCCTTTAATGATATTTTAAAGCAATCTTGCTGAAATACTTACATCGTGTGTGTGTGTGTGTGTGTGTGTGTTTGCTAGGGATTGAACTTGGGGGCATTCTACCTCCAGCGTACATCCCTGATTTTACCTTTTATTTGGAAACAGGTTCTTGCTAAGTTGCTGACAGCCTCACTATGTTGTGGAGGCTGGCCACGAACCTGCGATTCTCCTGTCTCAGCCTCCCAAGTACTGGAATTACAAGTATGTGCCACCATGCCTGGCTTATCTTGTCATTATTTTAGGAGCTTCCCTTAGATAGATCTTGGCAGTATGTCAAACCAGGACTGCTATGAGGGTAAATGCTTCTTTCAGGTGGCATATGTAAGTAACACTCAAGTGTGGGACTAAGGGTCATTTCAAGACTGTAGTTTTTTTCTGAGCCCGGCACTCAGTCCCAGAAAATAGAACATTACAGTTGGTGGTCTATTTGGCTTTTTTTGTTTGTTTGTTTTGTGGTACTAGGGATTGAACTCAGGGGTGTTCTACCTCTGAGCTATACCCCCAGCCCTGTTTTTTTTTTATTATTCTTTATATTGAAACGGTCTCACTTAAGTTGTGGAGTGCCTCACTAGGTAGCTGAGGCTGGCCGCGAACCCGGATCCTCCAGTCTCAGCCTCCCAAATGAATGCTGGGGTTACAAGCAAGCGCCACCACGCCCAGCTCAGTTGGTGGTCTATTTGGATTTTGTCTTTGGTCCCATGGTTAGCAGGTTTCATCTCTTGTTTTGTATGTGTATGTGTTGGGGAGGTGGTACTGTATTAAAGCCAAGGGCACTCTACCACTGAGGTATATCCCAGCCCTTTTTTATTTTTTATTTTGAAATGAAGTCTCACTAAGTTAATGCACACTGGCCTCAAACCTACGATCTTCCTGTCTCAGCCTCCCAAGTACTAGGATTATAGGCGTGTACCACCAAGCCCAGTTGAACTCTTGTTTTGAGTTGTTGTGTCCCTTGTAGTTTTTTAGCTGGACAAGGAGCCCACTGGTAAAAATGGGATGGAATTAGAGCTATTAGCCAGTCAGGCTGTGAAAGGGTAAGGTCAACTGTGGTCTCTTTTTGTGCGTGTGTCTGTGCGGAGATTACTGGGGATTGAACCAAGGAGTATTCCACCTCTGAGTTTCACCCTCAGCCCTATTTTTTTTTTGAAGCAGGGTCTCACTAAGTTGTTGATGGCCTCCCTAAGTTGCTGAGGCTGGCCTGGAATCTGATTCTCCTATCTCAGCCTCCTAAGTACTGGAATTACAGGTGGGCAGCATCACACCTGGCTCCTTTTACTTTTTGAGACATGGTTTTGCTAAGTTGCCTAAGCTGACTTTAAACTTGCAATCCTCCTGAGCCACTGGATTATAGGCATGCACCACTGCAGGTAGACCCTTGAGCTTTTGGTTTTTTGTTTGTGGTACTGGGGATTGAACCCAGGAAAATGTTACCTCTAAGCTACACTCTTTTTAATTTTTGTTTTGAAATAGGGTCTCACTAAGTTACTGTATGCTGATCTCAAATTTGTGGTCTTCTTATCTCAGCCTCCCAGGTACTAGGATTACAGGTGTACAGTTTTTAAAATTTTTATTTTGAGACAGTTATTTTGCCCTAAATTAACTGGGCTAATCTTGAATTTGTGATCCTTCATCTCAGCCTCCTGAGTAGCTGGGATTACAGGCATGTGTTACCACACTTGATTTAGATTCTTAAAGCCAAAGAGTCTCACAGCACTTTGTGTGTGTGTGTGTGTGTTACTGGGGATGGAATCCAGGGGCCTTCTATGTCCAGGTTATACATCCCTAGCCTATTTTTTATTTTGAAACAGCATCTCACTAGGTTGATGAGAATCTCACTACTTGCTGAGGCTGTCCTCCAACTTGTGATCCTCCTGTTTCAGCCTCCCAAGTATTGGTATTACAGGAGTGTGCCACCATGCCCATCCAGTTTGCCGTATTGTTGTTCCAGGGATTGAGCTCTCCACCCCTGCGCTATTTCACCAGACCTTTTTTATTGTATTTTGAGACTGGGCCTTACCATGCTATCCTTGAATTTGTGATCCTCCTGTCTTAGCCTTCAGAATAGATGGGATTATAAGCATGTATCACCACAGTCTGCCTGCTGTAGTTCTCCTGTAGATTTGTGTAGTTATTTGATGGCTGTTTGCACACATTGCCCCATAATAAATGCCATGAATGCTGAGAGCATATCTCCTTTTGGTCATTTTCTTTCCTCAATGCCCAGTACATAGTAGGGAACACAATGAGTATTTTTTATATTGGGGGGAGGAAGCTACCTAATCTACCCTGGACATGTTCTGGGAGATGGCTCCTTCCTATAAATGCTTTTAAGGCAGGCAGTTCATTCAGCAGCACTGTGTCTACATCATATCTAGGCTGCTGGAGGTACTGTTTTTTAAATAAAATGTAAACTATAGTCCTATCCATTTCACCTCATTACTTATTAAGGTTATTGCATGGCCAAACTCTAACTTAAGCAATTAGCATCTTAAATTTTCTACATCTTAGATTGTTGCCCAAGTTTTCCTTAAGCTCCAGACTCAGTCATTGTAAATAATATTTCTTTCAAGCCCAGCATGGTGGCGCACGCTTGTAATCCCAACATTCGGGAGGCTGAGACCAGAGGATCCGGGTTCGCGGCCAGCCTCAGCTACCTAGTGAGGCACTCCGCAACTTAGTGAGACTCGGTTTCAAAATAAAGAATAAAAAATAGGGCTGGGGGTGTAGCTCAGAGGTAGAATGTCCTTGAGTTCAATCCCCAGTAACGCAAAAAAAAAAAAAAAAAAAAATTTCTTTCATATATAAACTGTATTTGTGTCTTGCT
Source organism: Graphiurus murinus (assembly GCA_004027655.1). NCBI lineage: Eukaryota > Metazoa > Chordata > Mammalia > Rodentia > Gliridae > Graphiurus > Graphiurus murinus. The sequence continues at coordinate 6,454 of PVLC010015370.1, read as the reverse complement.
GAAGATTTCCAAGAGGCTTTTATTACCCATTTAAGTAAAGACTGGCACTCCATGTTCTCTGAGGCATCCAACTTGCCTGCCCTATTTTTCTCCACCTTCCTTACCTTAACCTTTGAGTTGTGGATGGTGTCCACCTCTTTTGTTTGCCCAGGAATGTCATTCTCAGCTCATCTGAGTTCTTTCCTCAAGGTCCAACTCTAGCCTCAGGCCCAGATGATGTCTGGTGAAAGAAACCCACATTAGGGCTCCCTGTCTAGGCACTTTCTCTTGTCTGTGTGTTTCCCCTGCTGAGCTCCAATTCCAGCCCTCCAGGCCCATTTCAAACATTTCCCTGCTATCTTTAACCTTGGTTGCACTTTCAGGGCCCTGAGTCTTCCTGATTTCTGTTATTTATCTTATCACCTACCTGAAGGCAATGCTCCTGGAGGGCAGAAAACTCTTCCATCATTCCCAAGTCTCTACCCACCCAGCAGAGCACAGCGGTCTTAATCCTAGGAGTAAGATTAGAGAGTGAGGCAATGCCACCTAACACTTTTTGCATCTTGAAATTTCTAAGGATAGGGAATGGTTAGTTGGCTTTTATCATTTCCTTTTCCCCCTCTAACAAAATTGCAAAAACTTTAGGAAAATGGGGAGAAGAAGAAAAGTGTAAGTTCCCCTCTTCCTCTAACACAACTACAACCTTCCCTTTGTCTAAAATCCTATTTCAGGCACTGCCCAGCAGAAATTTAATGTGAGCCACAAATATATTTTATTTTTGTTTTTTTGTATGTGTGGTACTAAGGATTGAACCCAGGGGCATTCTGTTTCCAAGCTATACTGTGAGCCCTTTTTTTTTTTTTTTTTTTTTTTTTAATTTGGAAACAGTCTCACTAAGTTGCTCAGGGCTTCACTGAGTTGCTGAGACTGGCTTTGAACTTTGGATCCTCCTGTCTCAGCCTCCCTAGTACTGGGATTACAGGCATGCACCGCCACACCTGGCTCAGAAATACATTTTTTGTTTTGTTTTGTGGTACTGGGGATTGAACCCAGGGGCATTCTACCTCCAAGCTACACCCCCAGCCCTATTTTATTTTTATTTTTGAAACAGGGTCTTGCTAGGTTGATGAGAGTCTCACTACTTGCTGAGGCTATTCTTGAACCTTCAATCCTTCTGTGTCAGCCTCCCAAATACTGGGATTACAGATGGGTCACCACTCTCGGCTTACAAACGCATTTTAAGTTGTTTAATTTAAACAAGCCTTCTAGGAGACACACTAAAAAATGTAACAAGTAAAATTAATTTTAATAATATATTTAACCTAATATTTGAAATATGATTTCGATATGTAATCACTATACTAAAATTATTAATGAGCTGTTTTGTACTGTCAGGGGGCAGTACAAAGGATTGGACCCAGGACCTCATGTATGCTAGACAAGCACTCAGCCACTAAGCTATATCTCTAGCCCTTTTTAAATTTGATTTTGAGACAGGGTCTCCCCAAATTGCTCAGGCCAGCCTTGAACTTGCAATGCATCTCAATCAACCTTTCCAGGAGCTAGGATTACAGGCATGTACCACCATGTCAGGCCTACACTATCTTAAAAATCTGATGCATATTTGTATACTTCTAGCGCATTTCAATTCAGAGTAGTCACATTTCAAGTGTTTTAACTCCATGACTTAATTCCTTTCATGGATGGTGTGTGTGTGTGTGGTACTGGGGATTGAACCTGGGGCATTCTACCCCCCAGCCCTATTTTTTTATTCTTTATTTTGAAACAGTTGTGTAAGGCCTCACTAAGTTGCTGAAGCTGGCAGCAAACCTGTGATCCTCCTATGTCGGCCTTCCAAGTACTGAGATTACAAGCATTACAAGCTTGTGCCACCACACCTGGCTGTCACCCTCCCATTTTAAATATGACTGAAATTGGGACCTTCTAAAAGTGGATGTTGAAGAAACTTTATTTTCCCCTCAGAAGCTGCTGTTAACATTGTTATTAATGGAATATTTATGGGGAATTATTTTTGTGGAATTATCAAGGAAAGCTATATCATTAATCCATCCATTATCATTATTCCAGTTTCCGTATATGCACACTTTGCATGGGTAAAGTGTTAAACATAGCCTGCTACTTTTACATAGCAGCATGCTTTTTCCCCAGATGAGGTAGCATTCATATTCAGTCATTAGGCATGTTTCTGTTGGTCATTTGGTTTGTGTCCAGCTTTAGCATTTTATAAAAAATGTCATGAGAACATTATGGTGTATGTGACCATTTCCGTAAACTAGAAGTCCCAGAAGTTGGATTTCTGGGTCAAGGGTATGAGCATCTGGTTTTAGGATCATTGTCTTCTGTCCTCTTTCTTTCACTTCTTACTTTTTCAAGGAAATTCTAAAGATAGTCTTTTGGTAGTGTTTTAAGAGTTTCAATTTCACCACCACTGATTTTTTTTTTTTTTTTTTTTTTTAAGAAAGTAACTGATTTAGTAGGCAAAAGATAGTAATTGCTTTTGTGTTTTGTTTACCACCTATGGGAGTAAATGCTTTTCCACATGTTTAGTTACTAGCTGTATTTCCTCTTTTGGGAACTACATACTCCAATCTAGCCAGAGAATCCTGGGGAGGTGCCACACCTTGGTTTCAGGCTACCAGGGGTTTGAGACAAAACCATCAAGAGTCTAAAGAGAGCCTGCAGAGTAGATCTTTGTCAGCCTCTGATAGAGGAATAATATCTAGAATATACAAAACTTTAAAGACTAAACACTAAAAAACAACCCACTCAAGAAATGGGCAGTTAGCCTTCATAGTGGTGAACACTTGTAATCCCAGTACTTGGGAGACTGAAACAGGAGGATCACAGGTTTGAGGACAGCCTTGGTAAGTAGTGAGACTCTCATCAACCTAGCAAGACCCTGTTTCAAAATAAAAATAAAAAATAGGGCTGGGGGTGTACCTCAGAGGTTGAATGCCCCTTGGTTCAATCCCCAGTACCAAAAATAAAAAATGTGCAGTTGAACTAAATAGACACTTTACAGAAGAAGAAATACAAATGACCAATAAATATATGGAAAAATGTTTAACATCATTAGCAATCAGGGAGATGCAAATCAAAACTACACTGAGATCTCAACCCCAATTGGAATGGCAGTCATCAAGAATACAAACAAGAGCTGGGCATGGTGGCACACTCTTGTAATCCCAGTACTTGGGAGGCTGAGACAGGAGGATCGCAGGTTTGCAGCCAGCCTCAGCTACTTAGGCCCTCTGCAACTTAGACCCTGTTTTTTGTTTTGTTTTATTTTTTTATTTTTAGGGTTTTTTTGTTGTTGTTGTTGTTTTTGCGGTACTAGGGATTGAACTCAGGGGCATTCTACCTCTGAGCTATACCCCCAGCCCTGTTTTTTATTCCTTATTTTGAAACCGAGTCTCACTAAGTTGCAAAGGGCCTCATAAGTAGTTGAGGCTGGCCACAAACCTTTGATCCTTCTGTTTTAGTGCCACCATGCCCAGCTCAAGAGGGACTTTAGATAAAGGAGCACAATGGAGGGGGCTTAGAGGAGTGTGGTGGTGAGGATGAGGGAGATTAAATGAAGGAAACACTTCCATTGATGTCAAGTACGTAGGTGAAATTATCAGTGCCAATCTCAATATCTTGAATGGGGAAGGGGAGGGAGCGGGCGGGTGGGGGGGGCGGTAAGAGTAGGAGCTCACCAAGTGCTCTGCATGTATGTCCCTGTCATTCTGTAATACATTGTGATGTGAGACTACGATGCGCCAATAAAAGTGCATTAAAAGTGAAATCAATAACTGCAAGAAAAAAAAGAATGCAAAGTTTAAAATGTGAAATGTGTTGGCCCTTAACCAAATGTCTGACTCCTGGCTTTAATTAAGCCCCTTTGCAGAGCACATTGGCACTGTGTTTCTCCAATACTCAATACAGAATGGTCCTGCAGCAGTCCTAGAAGCAGAATGTCTTCAAAGGACCTCACAGCCCTCCAGCCTCCCTTGTTGGCATTGATAGGGTTCCTTTTTGTGTGTGTGTAGCAGTAATAGGGATGAAACCCAGGGGCATTCTGCCACAGGGTCTCACTAAGTAGCTGAGGCCGGCCGAAAACCTGCAATCCTCTTGTCTCAACCTCCCAACCAAGTACTGGGATTACCAGTGTGTGCCACCATGCCCGGCCGGGTTCCTTTTTTTTTTTTTTTTTGCAGTACTGGGGTTTGAACCTAGGGTTCCGGTTTTTTTTGTTCTTTTTTTATGAATTGGTGCACTGTAGTCATACATCTTTGTTAGGTACAAGCTAATAAAGGCATATATGCACACATTTCTCATTTAACCCCTTCCCCAATTCCCACCCCACTCCCTCGCCCTCCCTCCTTCTCAAGTTCAGTTTAGTGATTGACTTTGATATATTTGTGAAAGTACATCATGTGCATTAAGGGTTCTGTTTTTGAATAAATTAGTTTAATGGAGAACCAAATTTATTGTACACATCTGTTAATTTTTATTTTCAGGTGATAGCTTATTCAAATGGAAATGCATACCAACTTTGCCCAGCCCTCCTTTACCTTAATGTGTGTAAAAGCTTCTGTAAGTTTAGAAAAATGTATGGTTTTATTGTCTTTAAAATAACTGGTGTGGTGGTGCCCACCTGTAATCCCAGTACTTGGGAGGCTGAGACCAGAGGATTGCAGATTCGGGGCCAGACTCACTAATTTAGCAACACTGTGTTTCAAAAAAAAAAAGGGGAGGGGGAGCGGGACGTGGTGGCGCACGCTTGTAATCCCAGCATTCGGGAGGCTGAGACTGGAGGATCCGGGTTCGCGGCCATTCTCAGCTACCTAGTGAGGCACTCCACAACTTAGACTCGGTTTCAAAATAAAGAATAAAAAATAGGGCTGGGGGTATAGCTCGGAGGTAGAATGCCCCTGAGTTCAATCCCCAGTCCTGCAAAAAAAAAAAAAAAGGGAGGGGGGCTGGGGGTATAGCTTGGAGGTAGAACACCCCTCAGTTCAGTCCCCAGTATCATAAATAAAATAACTAGTGCAAAATAAAACAAGTCAGTTGGGCAGTAGTCCTTTTATCACTTCTCTAGATGTGACATTTTGGTCCTTGGGGAACACAGCAGCTGAAACATCAGTGCTATTTTTGACAGGGAAGGAGAAAGTGATAAATACAGCTAAGATCATTGCTTCTCGGGTCAGCATTGGGACTTCGGGGGAAGGTAATATTCCTAATGTTAATGATCTAGTACTACTGTTGTCTGCTGCACTGCTCCCCACTTGCTTTCTAAGACCTCTTGGCTTTCTACACAAGTCAAAGTTACTCTAATAACATTTACAAATCCAGAAATGTGTGGAACTTGCCCTCTATGTGGAAACTTGAGAACTACTCCCTTAAATAGGACTTAATAACCTTGGAATTGATCCTGAGCATCAGTGTGTACTTTAGGAATCACTTGGGGTCTAATTACGCTGGGTGTGGTGGGGCAGGCATATAATCCCAGTTCTTGGGAGGCTGAGACAAGAGGATGTCCTGGTATACAAACCAGTGACTCTTTCCATATTTGAGGACAACCTCATCAAGTAGTAAGACTCTTAGCAACCTAGTAAGACTGTTTCAAAACAAAAGATAAAATTGGGCTGGAGGGTAGAGCTTGGAGGTACAATGGATTCAACCCCCAGTACCACACAAAAGAGAGTTAAAAGGCTTTAATTAGGATCAAACTCTTGGGGTTGGGACCTCTTGTGAAATATGCAAGTTAATTTTTGCCATGACCCAAGGAGTGAGTGGGCTGTGTTTGAAGCTGAATTCTGTGAAAGTGGTGCCTCTGGAGGGTGGACCTTCCCTTTGGTCCACTTGCTGCCCAGCAGGCAGCTGCAGCATGAACAGTAGAAGGGACCTGCCAGGGTCTGCTGCCAATTCCGGTCTTCTCCATTGTCTATTTTGTTTTTACCCTTCTTCTGGGTTGCCAAGAGATAATGAAGTTAACACCTCTGTGGGGCCTGCTTAGTTAGGCTGCTCAAGCCATCTTATGTCTTCAGGCTTTTCCTCTCTGTTTCTTCTGTGCTGGGAGGCTGTTGGGTTCTCATCTGTCTTTAAAAGGAAAATGAGAGTCAGAGGTGGTGGCCGCATGCCTGTAATCCCAGTACTTGGGAGGCCAAGACAGTAGGATCGAAGGTTCAAGGACAGCCTCAGCAACTTAGTGAGACTCTCAGCAACCTAGCAAGACCCTGTTTCAAAATAAAAATAAAATATGACTGGGGAGCCAGGCGTGGTGGCGCACACTTGTTAATCCTGGTACCTGGGAGACTGAGACAGGAGGATCCAGGTTTGAGGCCAGCCTCAGCTACTTAGTTAGGCCCTCTGCAACTTAGTGAGACCCTTTTTCAACATAAACAATAAAGCCAGGCATGGTGGCGCACGCTTGTAATCCCAGCATTCGGGAGGCTGAGTCCGGAGGATC
>PVLC010015369.1:0-37612 GCA_004027655.1 Graphiurus murinus | reverse complement strand
GAACATCCTGATAAAGTGTCCATGTTTGTTTTTATTTGACTCGCTAAACTATATGATAAAGATATTTGTTTTGTGATCTTATTAAAACTAGCTTATGTACCTTAATACCCAAAATTTTGTATAAAAGAGTGAGATGAATGTAAGTAGTAAAGTTGAGATAATTGCCTTTATACATAAAAAGTATGTTTTGTATTTTTAAATTTAGTTTTGATCTTTTTACATTTTTTAAAAATTTACTTATGATAATCAAGGATGTCTGTGGTACTGGGGGTTGAGTCTAGGGACATTCTACCTCTGAACTACATCCTCAGCCCTTTTTTATTTCTGAAACAGGGTCTCTCTAAATTGCTGAGGCTGCCTTGAACATGTGATTCTCCTGTTTCAGCCTCCCAAGTACTGGAATTACGGACCTATACTGCCAGTCCCTTACTAACTATATTTTTCCAAGTAATTCTCTCCATTCAGAAGTGTATATAGTAAAAAATGAATACACTCTTTTATTGTTGCTTCTAAGGTTTCAATCTCAAGAAGTAACTAGTAGACCCTATTAACCAGTTTGTTGGTGTCCTTTCTAAACTAGAAAGCATTTTAAAGGATTTGGTAGAAAGAAACCCTGGCATGAGTATTTGTGCCGAATTTTATTTTGGATTGGTCTGCAAATCTCAGGTGTAGTTGAGAATTAGTCAAGAATCTAGCACATTTTTGAGCTTAGAAAGCTAAGTGCTCTATAATTTCCCTGCCCACCCTTTTGAAAAGAAAATTTTTTATGGTTTTATCAAGCCTTCACATTACTGTCTTTATATCAAGACCCAAGATGTACTTTCTTCCAAAAAAATGAAATAAGTGACTGGATTTTTTAATCTAAATTTTGAAGAAAGGAAGTAAAGTAAATTAATGCATAGTACTACTATAAAAGTGCTGCTTTGGATCTCAGGTCACCAGCTTAGTTGTGTACATGATGTGCGCGCCTCTCTCTCTCTCTCTCTCTCTCTCTCTCTCTCTCTCTTATTTGAAATTAATTTGTCAGTGAAAATCCCAACATATAGAAATTATTTTCCTCCCCCTCTTCTTTCTGGTAAGCAATATAATTTAAAACACATACTTGTGGTCAGAACTGGGCTAAAATTTTTGGCAGAGTTTTACTTAATATGAGATATCACAAAAACCTTAATGCAATAAGGTAAATATTGTAGTAAATGCCAGTATTTCAGTGTATATTAGCATATCTTTGCTATTCATTCTGCTAAGATTGACTAACATTTAATTGCTTTGCCTATGTTAAAAAAGGAAAGAAATTCCCTTATAGGGGTATGTAAACTCCTGAGGTTTCTCAGCTGTGAACCCAGCCAAATTGCCCTCCTCCATCCAGCTACTTCACTCCTTAACACACAGAACCTTAAACACAACAGTAAATAACCTTCAATAAATTTGAATCTTATCTCAATCTAAAGACACCACCATCATTATGGGGGAATGTTGTTAGTCTGCAGAACCTCAGTCCTTTTAGAACAACATACACAGCAATATCCAAACTTTTTGGCTTCGTCTGGATATTGTTACTGCCTGTGTTGATGCTGCATTCCTGGGTGCCATTTATAGAGAGATTTCTTAAACATTGGTTGTGTCACAGTGCATCTGACCAGTTTATAGGGGTTTTGCTCTTTTTTTCCACAGAATCAAAGAAACATCTAATTAGCATTTACCTCATTTAGAATTAGAATCATCTGATTATTTTACTACCTCTGGAATCAGTTCTATAAAAATTGCTTTTCACCTGACAAGTATAGCATTTTAAATCTATCCAGGTTTATACATCTTTTTATTTCTTTTCTTTTTAATTAAGGCAACAGTATAAATTAGTAGTGTCTTACTAGTTTGAATAAGAGATTTTAAAACTTGCTTTGGATTTTAGAATTAAAAGAAAAAGTACACTTAATGACTGAGCTTGTTTTGTGTGCTTCCTTTTATATTTAGACTGTGTGTATACTAGAAAGATCTGGCTTTTGGATAGAAATACAGAATCTTTGAGTACTCACCTTGAATACTGGGGCATTCTGGGCACCCAGGTATATACTTAGGACATTAGTATTTATCTCAGCTTATATTGGATCTCATATTTTGAGATGTGCATAACTGTTACCCATAGTAAACTCAACTCATTTCTTTAGAAGATAGAGTTAGATGTTTAATTTTTTTTAAGTTCCCCATAATTGTTGGGGCATCTTAGTATCTAACTTGCAAGAGCATTTCACAGTATACATCCCTGACTTGGTGTCAAAAAAGCATGGTCCACACCTGTCTTGAATCAGTCCCAGTCTCTCTCCTTTCTCCTAGTGTGTGTGTGTGTGTGTGTGTGTGTGTCTCTCTCTCTCTCTCTCTCTCTCTCTCTCTCTCTCTCTCTTTCTCTCTCTCTCCTGCCAAGCCACCACCACTGAGAACAGCACAAAGAAAATGCATGTTAATGTGGCTGAATATTTATTAGAACCCTGCAGCCTGGGGCTGGAAGCACAGTGAGGCTGTGTGTTTACCAGGCCACCCGAAAGGCAAGAGGGCATACGGCACTTATAAACAGTGGCGCAGCACAAGCAGTGTTGTCTTTGAAAAGTTTTCATTTTCCCTTGAATCAGCTACAGTCTCTTACTTAAGGTCACTGCAGTTTGCAATCTTTGGCAGAAGGCTTCTTCCTTTTTTGGTAGTGGCAGTCTGACTTTTTCTTTTTTCTTTATCCCCCTTTTGGAAGTGTTTTCCTCTCAAACTACCATTATCTTCTAAACCTGTTTCATGTTATTATTGTCAGATGCCTCTTCTTCGAGTCTTAGAACAAAATGCGGTGATATATATATATATATATATATGAAATTTTTTAAAGCATGAAACTGAAAGTCATATGGTTATGATTTGAGAATGTCAAGCTTGATTTTTTTTTTTCAGAGTTTTTTTTTTTTTCTTTTCTTAAATCCGTACCTTTTTCTCTGGGCAGTGAACTCACTGCAGAGACATCAAAGAGAATGTGTACTGGATCAAGGTGATTTTTTTTTTTTTGGACTACATCATTGCCAGCTGTGGTGTTTATGATTAGAGGCAGGCGTTCCAGACACCTCCGAGTCCTCACTAAGTAAGCGTCAGATCTTTAACGGGATCCATCCCAACTGAGTGACACTAAACAGACAGCCAGAGGGGAGTTGGTGGGATAGAACCAGGAAGGGGGGTTCGAGGGTGAGGGAAGCTTTGGTGCCTGGTGCTCTCACCAACCAGGCTACATAACAAACTCTGCTAATGCCAGGCTGTAGGCTGCCCAGAGGCCCTGTAGCATGCCTTTCAACGCAGCTTTCATTAGCCAAGGGGATGACTAGAGCCCAGCAAACACAGCCATTGATCCTTTCTCACCGGGTGCAGGGATGTGCAGCGTTCAGGTCACAGCCCAGTCGTCTTTGAAGCATTTCACACTACTGACAGCCACAGACTACTGGCTTCCAGGAGCTGACACGATTCCCTCTCCAGTCTCTGAGCTCAGCTCTGTACAGCAAATGACATTGAATTCCCTTTGGACATTGCCTCCACTTGCAATATTAACACTTGTGTACTAGTCCTGTTGACATAAGAATTCTGCAAATAGCCAACAGTACTGATAGCAGTACATGGAAAGGAGTTCTCTTCCCTGCCTTCTATTCCCTTCTGGGTCAGTGTAACACCAGATAGATTTACCAGTTCTGCAAACCAGAAGATAATTGTGGAATCAGGAATCAATTCAGCAAGGTTTGGAATTTAATATTCAGGAATTATTAAAATCAAGATAATTGCTTTGTCCAGTGACTGCCATTAACAGTGAAAAAAGTAGATTGGTTGACAGATACTTTTTTTTTAAATTTATGTAATCTTCAAGAGATCAATTGCTTGCTAATAGTTCTTGGTGACTATAGAAATTAAAATAGATCCTTTAGAAGAATAATGTTATTACAACAATTCAAAAAGAAACACCTTGTTGCTTAACTGTGGCCTTTGGGTGGAAGGACAAGAGAGATGCTTATCAACTTAAAATGTCTAGAAGGAGGAAGTACTTAAATCTGATTTCAAAGAAGGATACTGATAACAGGTTGCTAGTACAGAGCTACTTTATAAACTTTTTAGTATCAAGTGTTTTTTTTTTTTTTTTTCTTTTTTTTGCTGGGGATCAAACCCAGGGCCTCACACCTGCCTAGGCAAGTGCTTTCCCACTGAACTATACCCCGAGCCCTCTTGTTTAAAGAATTAGCAACAATTAGATGTTTGGGTTGAGTGAAAACCAGGTGATGAAAGTATGTAAGAATCTGGCTTTCCACTCATCATTTTGATCTGCATATCCATACCATCTTTGCTTTTGTTATCCTGTCAATTGATTTTACCTACTCAGATATTGGCTATATCATTTGTTTTCATAAATACCTTATCTCATCATTCAATTTGTATTTTTAAAACTTTCCTACATGAAGAAGTTTATTTAGGCTTTGTGCCATTGCTATCCTTCTTCAGGCATCATTTGATTCTAGGATGATTTTTTTTCTTTGATTAAAAATATATTTTCATATAAAACTATTCTGAATAGTTTTTTATGGGAACCCTTAAAACATCAAAGTTTCATAATGTACTTAAATTATGCATTTGTCTATGTACTAACATTGCAAATAAATGTATGAAGTAGAACAACAAAGTTGTTTTATTGGATGTGCCTTTGTCATCATGTAGTAAGTTAGTTCAATCAGTTGTTAATTTAATTATATCATTGCCCAGATTTCATTTTATTGGTTTTTTGACCTTCATTAGTCTTCAGGTCTACTCTGTCAGCATTATCCCATTTTACAGGGTATGCAACTGAGTCAGGAAAGGGATCTCATTCCTTTGATTGTGAGTTGTTGGCTTGAGGATTATTATTATTCATGATGTTTTAATATCTTAGTAACAACAATGTGTAAAATTGTTCTCTTTTATTTACCACATGTTGAAGTAGCGTAGTTTCCAAAAGTACTCAGTTCTTCTATTTGAGAGAATGAAGATTATATCAGCAATTTGATGATCAAGTACCCTTTTAAGAATTTCATTTTCCCAGTTGGGTGTGGTGGCACACACCTGTAGTCCCTGTACTTGGGAAGCTGAGACAGAAAGATCACAGGTTTGAGACCAGCCTCAGCAACTTAGTGAGACTCTGTTTCAAAATAAAAAGTAAAATAGTACCAGGTTGTAGTCAGAGGTAGAATGCCCTGGGTTCAGTTCTCAGTACAAGAAAAAGAAAAAAAAAAAAAAGAAAAAGAATTTTGTTTTCCTGTCACTTCAAGGAAAGAGAAAATATTGAGGAAGATACTACATGTCAAGTTAATTTTTTAAATATGGTATCTATTTCTACATACAGGTATATGTATAACTAGATCAATAGATTGATTTCAACAGAAATAAGAGGAAGTCTCATATATTAATCTTAGATTCTGTTAGGAATATTTACATTAGTATCATAAATATCACAGTAATTTTTTTGTGTGTGGTACTGGGGTGGAACCCAGGGACATCTACCTCTGAGCTACATCCCCGGCCCTATTTTTTATTCTTTATTTTGAAACAGAGTCTCACTAAGTCACAGAGGACCTCACTAAGTAGCTGAGGCTGGCCTCGAACCCAGATCCTCCGGTCTCAGCCTCCCAAGTACTGGGATTACAAGTGTGTGCCACCACACGTGGCTCACAATAAAATTTTTATGGAGAGCACTTTTGATGAAATTTTAAATGAATGTTTTAACATGTTATTGGCTTACATGGACACACTAGGACACTAGTGCTTTAGTGGGGAAACCTTGTGCTTATTTCAGTGAAATGGTATTATTTGTATATAATATAGGAAGAAATACCTTTGTTTTCTTTAGCAGCAAAAAGACCTAATTTTTATGCTTCTGGAGTTAGGCTAAGAGTAAATTTAATAATCTCCATTAGCATTTCTGAAAAAGCTTTTATATTAAATAAACTGTCAAGGGGCCATTGGTTCCTAGTTTTGTCCTTCCTTCTCTGTCTTTACTGGAACAAATGGATGTTTCCTGATAGCCTCCAGGTATAGGTCTGAAAAAGTATTTTAATGAGAACTTCATATTTGGATCACCTGGGAGGAAATGTAGTAACTTTTTGCCCATGCAAAACCCAAAAACCACTCCCCAAATTAAAAGTATGGTGAGGCAGAATAGTTCAGTGAAATTTGCAGTTCCGTCGCTTTAGCACCGAATACTACCTTTGGCAATGATTCACCTAGGGATTTTATCCATCACTCATTGATAAAATTTGATAACATTTGTAGGCCAGTTTAGTCCCCTGAATTTTCTCTACATCTTTTTCCCAATTGTAATGTGTTATAATTTGAGGAAGAGGAAATGATTTAGAACCTGTGAAATCTTAACACCTATTGATTTTCAACCTAGGAAAAAGAAATTAACCAGATTTTAGATGTTGTATTGAAGAGCTGCTACAAGCATATATAGAGCTCTGCCAGGTCACAGTGAATTTCCCTGGCATAGAGGGTAATACACCAAATGTAAGAGTAAGAAAAAGAGTACATGAAAGGAGATCTGATACCTCTGAGCTTTCTGCCTTTCATTTCCTAACTTTCATTTCCTAACAGTGGTGCTAAGTGGACCTTCCTTGCTTTCCTTTTCATAACCAAGCAGGAAACTTTCCTTTTGGTAGCTATTGTGCACCCCTAGACAAATCAGCAACTAGGTAGAAAGAAACCAGGATGAAGGGCTAGCAGGAGGCTCTCCACCCAGTGAGGAAGTTGGACTTTTTTTTTTTTTTCCTCTAAAGATGATTGATGATCTGTGGAAAAAGAAAAGTGGGCACCAAGGCCAGCTTCTCTTAAGACAGCTTGAATGACTGTGTGGCTAGTGCTTTCTTGATTAACAGAGGTCTCCCTGACCTTGGCCATGTGATGTGACTCATAGCCTTGCAGGGATGAATTGTTCCTGAACAGTTCCTCCAGCATATGAGGCACAAACAGGTCTTTTTAGCCATTTGTTAGACACCAGTGGAAAAAAGTAGTCTCAACCACTTAAGACCTGAAAACAAACTAAAATATTAGGATATTCAAAAGTACTCTACACTCAAACTGAACTTAATTTCAGAATCCAAAATCTGGAATTAAGAAAAGTATTACCTAATCATTATAGGTTGAGAACTCAGCCAGGTCACCTCTGCTTCTTAGAAATGTGTAAAACTACATGTACATTTTTCTGCTTTAGTAGTTAAGTGATTTTTTTTTAACTTTGAGCTTTGGAGCTCAAAATTTGAGTCAATAATACTGCTTTTTTTTAGGTCAGATAACAGTTTTGTGCTTTCTTGAATAGAAATTTGACAAGATTTGAACCTCATGCTTAGTACAGAGCCCAAAAGATGTATGTATAAAGCTTACAGAATGCCTCTTTACCTAGTCAGTGGTTCCTAGTGATTTTGACTTGTTCTCATTTTAAACTATGAGTGTTTTCATCTGGTTTTCTGTAACTGGGATAGATATCCATAAATGAGTTTCCTGTTTCTGAAAAACTATCTTAGAAAACTTTGTGAGGTACTGTGGATTCTAAGTATGTCTTGATACCAATGTTGCTGATGAAGTTAACTATTAAGTAGCTTCTATGTGCAGGGACCTTGCTACTGAGTATTAGAGATGCAGATGAGTTTCATACCTTCAAGTTCTGTAGAGTAGCTGACCTGGGTGAAATGGTTGTAGTCCATTTACCAACACTTAAACACCAGTAATTAGAAATTTACATGTTAAAATTTGATGGCTTTGGTATAGAAGAGGTAACATATAACAAGATACCTTTGAGAAATAGCTTCCTAGAGGAGATAAGACTTCTGCTGGGCACCAGAGGTGCTCATGGGTAGTGATATGTGTGAAGATGAAGTGGGCATTTTAGATGAGACTTAAGATGTGCAAAACATATATGAACCAGAGAAGTAGAATATTTTATGGAAAGAAGGCAGGATATTCTAGATAGAAGAAAAGCAGAATATTTGAGAAGTTACTTTGTTTAGGGGTAGCTAGCTCAGCATGTGTTGTTTGGACTTAGGCCCACTACTGTACATAAAGAACAAGTAAGTGTTTTGAGCTGTGTGGAAATAATAGAATGAAAATTTCACAACATTAGAATTATTCTGGAAATAAGTTATATGATGAAATTGGAGGTATTTTCTTCAGATATCCAAGCAAACACATACATGGCAGAAAAACAAAAAAACCCAGAATGGATAGTGGCTTGAAAGTCTTCTAGTGAGAGAATTGACAAGATTTATGTTGTTCTGAGTGTTAATGCTATGAGAGATATAAGCATTGTGTGGTATAGCTCGTTCCTTTTTTTTTTCTTTCTTTCTTTTATTAATTGCAATCTACCCAAGTATGTTGCAGTAATATTATATACTAAAATCTACTTAAGAGTTGACCAATCTATTGAAAAATGTACGAATGATCATTCAAGATGTCGTTCAATGGACCTATTGAGCAGAATGAAAAGTAAACCTCGTTTTAGGTTTTATGGCTATTAATATGTTGGATTATGGGAGAAAAAAGCCATGCAGACCTTTGTTGTAGTACTTAAACATGGTGTACTGGTGTTACCTGTCTTATGTTTTATCTTTCTTACTGGACTTCAAATTTCTCTCTGGTAGAGAAACTTTCTTATCTCAGTATCTTCTGTGTTTAATAAAATGCCTGCTATGAAATCAATACTCACTAACTAGCACATTTATAGAATTTGCATCTTCACTGGAAGTTGAAGTGCCATACAGATGGAGTGTTCTTTATTTAAAATGCTTGGGACCAAAATGTTTCAGATTTCAAAATTTTTTTTCAGATTTTGGGAGACTTTACTGCCTGAGTATCCCTAACCCAGATGTCTGAAGTCTGAAGTGCTTCAAAATCCAAACCTTACTGAGCACCATCAAAAAGTTTCAGATTTGGGAGCATTCTGAATTTCACCTTTTAGGATTAGGAATGTTCAACCTGTGATAAAGCATTGTCATATAAATGTAACTCTGCTTTAGAAACCTTTCCTTAGTTCTGCCTTTTTGGGAAAGCATCCTCAATTGTCTTTGCGGTTGCATTAGTGCTTTATATAATTAAGGCCCATTTATTCACTCAATAACAATTTATTATGGACCTACTATGAGTAAGTCATTGAATAGGAAGCACACAAGAAGGAAACAGACACCCTGTCCTTAAGTAGCTGGTAAGGGAGATAAGATTCTCTATAAATAACTACACTGCTAGGTAGAATGTAGTAATGAAATATGAGATGTCTTGATAGAAAGTGCTGTGAAAATTCTTAAAAGGGAGAAAGGTTCCTTCCATCCTAGGAGATCAGGAGAGCTTTGTCAAAAAATATATTTTCTATCTGGTCCAGCAAGAAAAGGTAGAATTTCAACTTGTCAGCTAGCACAGGGCCGAAAATCATGAGATGTGCATAGGTAACAGAATAGTTTGGCTTAAATGTGGAGTTAAGAACAGTCACAGGAAAGAAGTTAGTTATATCCAAGACTTTCCTTGATTAATGAAGATTGTCCTCCAAAGGTCTTTTGAGGTCCATCCAGAGTCGTGTGGGTGGCCTCCATCACTCTCACATCAGTATT
Organism: Graphiurus murinus; assembly: GCA_004027655.1. NCBI lineage: Eukaryota > Metazoa > Chordata > Mammalia > Rodentia > Gliridae > Graphiurus > Graphiurus murinus. The sequence goes on along the minus strand of PVLC010015369.1, from coordinate 27,983 downwards.
TCTGTGACTTCTAGAACATTGTAATGCCTGTAAGAAGTTCTTGAAATTTAGTATGATTCTTTTTAACTTACACTTGACTATTTAAAAGGTAAAGATTTTTTCTGTCGTTTTCTTTCAAGTTTTAATGGGAAAAGTTTGTGACAGATTTCTTAAAGCTTTTGTGGACTAGTCTCTGCCAGTTTCTTCAACAGGCTTTTCAGGGTCCATTTCTTACTAAGTCTCTGGAATAAGAGTGAAAAGAGCTACCAGAAAGCTACAATTATACTGTTTATTTGGGGAAACATTTCTGCTGCAGTCCTCCAGAGTTTTTGAAAAGATTTTAAATGTGGTTAATGAGACTTTGTGTACCTGTGACCATCCTACAAATGTGCTAAAATGAGGCTGTGGCCTCATAGCTTAAGAAACCTAGTTGTTCTGCTTTTAGTGTTAATATTATCATGAGTGCCCAAATGAAATTCAGATTAGCTGATTTAAGTTCTTGGCAGTTGGATTAAAGAGTATTTTTCAGGAAGGAAAGTGTGTGTGTGTGTGTGTGTGTGTGTGTGTGTGTGTGTGTGTGTGTGTATATTATCTGTAATGTAACTATTACTGATAAAGATTTATTTATTAAAAAGTTTTCTCTGTGAATTTAAACTAGCTTTCTTTCACAACAGCTTTACCATTTCAAGCTTAAAATCTTCTCTCTTTAAATCTTGGCTTGCAAACCCTTTTCCCCTCCCCTCCAAGCACAGTTTTCTCTGGATGCTGGTTGGCTCTGAATGCCAAGAGTTAAGACAGCCCTACCTCCTATAAATCAGTAGACAACTTCATTATCAAAGTTATGTGTTTTCACCTTAATAGATAGCCAGTCCCAGTGTTGGTGCCAGGCCCGGCCTTATCATGTAACCATCAGTACTGCATACTGGAATGTTCTTTGTTTGGATTATTTACTCCTTCTATAAACAAAGATTAGAGTAAAAAATGTCAGCACTGGATCCCAAGCAGTGCTGACTGTTACTAAAAAATCTCAGTAGCATGATATGGGAGATAATTTGCCATTCATAGGCAGGATACCACTGCCTTGTGTTCATATCTAAATTCTGTGCTGAGGGTTTTGCTCACTTTATCTCATTTAATCTTCCCAATATCTCTTGAAAATAGGTTCTGTTCTTCCTATTTTACAGATGTGGAAAAGAAGGCTCAGAAAGATTAGTTTTAGTTGTAAATGTCAGAGAACTGGGTTTCAAACCCAGGCATCTAACTCCAGAGCCTTCTCTTTCACCCACTAAAGGAGCTCCAAAGATGGCACTTTGAAAAATAATGTTACCTGGGATTTGACCTACTTGTCACCATGAGATTGCTTCATTAGTATGGGAAAACATTTTTAGCGTTGAAAGTTTTATTTATTTAGTCTTTGTTTTGTATAATGTTATCAGAAGTCATTAGATTTTATAAAATTTTGACTGGTAGTCAATATTTTGAGGACCTGTATCTTTCTTTTTTGTTTGTTTGTTTGTTTGTTTGTTTGTTTGTTTTTGCGGTATTGGGGATTGAACTCAGGGGCATTCTACCTCCGAGCTATACCCCCAGCCCTATTTTTTATTCTTTATTTTGAAACTGAGTCTCACTAAGTTGCAGAGTACCTCACTAGGTAGCTGAGGCTGGCCTCGAACCCGGATCCTCTGGTCTCAGCCTCCCAAATGCTGGGATTACAAGTGTGCGCCACCATGCCTGGCACCTGTATCTTTCTTGCAGCTTTTACAGGGTCTCTTTTATTTAAAAATTTACATTTTAATCTGTATGTAAGAAAGAATGAACAGTGACCAAGCCATCTTGAAAGTAAATATATTGCAGAATCTGAGTAAGCATCTTGTATAGTTTAGAACAGATCTGATTGTGAAAGATGGAGACAAATTATTTTAGGACCTTTGGACTTGTTATATATAATCCAGAATTAAAGTAGTTTTATTTCTAGAACCTCTAAGAAGTTTAATTCTCAGTAAGTAGCATACATAACTGCTTTTCATTTGGAACATGATTATCATTTATCTTTATGTACATTTTCATATGTAATGTGGGAAAAGAAACCTTATTTTGCAAATGAGGAAACTGACATAGAGAAATGGGTAGTGTCACTAAGAAGACACATAATTGGTGCAGATAATATGTTTTTACTTGAAAATATTCCTCATGGATTCCGACTTGCATGTAGGTGATAAATATGTTAATGGGACCAGGGTATACTCATTCCTTGACCAGAGTAAATATGTTTTCTGATTCACCATAGGGTTGTTTTTCTTATTGAGCTATTTTCCCTGGATAAAACCTTTTGAACTTAATAACTATCACCATAAATATGTTTAATGGGCTTATTGGCAGGCTAAAAATTGTATAGTGTTAGCACATGAAGAGGCCCATATAATTGCTAAATAATGGTACTTAAGATGTTTATAAAGGTGCTATTGATCTATAGTTTGTATAGCCATACTTTTATAACATTCTGTTGACAAAAACTTGAATAAATGTCATCTACAGATATCAGTGATAGTAAAGTTTCCAGTAGTAATTAGATATGCCTTGTTTAGGTCAACTCTCCCAGATTGTCATTAACCAGGTGTGGTGTTGTTTTAATGAGAGACTGACCTTACTTTCTTCTTTCTTGCTTTGTGTGTATGTGTGTGTGTGTGTGTGAGAGAGAGAGAGAGAGAGAGAGAGAGAGAGAGAGAGAGAGAGAGAGAGAGATACACCTGACATGGAACTCTGGGCCTTGAGAATGCTGGGCAAGTGTTCCACCACTGAGCTACATTCCCAGCCATCTTTATTTTATTTTGAGACAAGGTCTCACTAAATTGCCCAAGCAGGCCTTGAACTTGGAATCTTCCTGCCTTGGCCTCCCTGTACACCACCCTGTTTGGCTCCTGTCTCTTAACACAATTTAACAACATGGTTGGAGACCTACTTCCCAGCCAATAACAATTCTACCTAATGTTGGCTGGTACATGATTATTTCTTCCCCTTCCTCATTGCCTTTATGTCCATATATTTTATGTTTCTGATTAAAAGTGTTTCTTAGAAAAACAAAAATTAAAAAAAATGTTTAGATGGATTGTTAGAGCATGAATTAGTTAGAGTAGGCACAGATTCATTTGTTTATTTTGTATGGTATAATCTTTGGAGCTGGAAGAGGGATATTTCAGTTCTTTTTTTGCTGCTCAGCCTGTCATCATTTCTAAGTATATCTAGTTCTGCTTAGAAATGGTGTTTGTTATAATCCTTTGAGACAAAAATATGTTTATGTATGTGTGTGTGTGTATGTATGTATAAACCATATATATATTACATATTAAAAATGTTTTACTCTTCTTTCTTTCCTGTTTTTCCTTCATGTACTCAAGAAAATTGTGGACAAGCTCATGTCATACAAAAATTTGTCTTGGGGCAAGAGATAATTTATTTAACTATCATTCAGCTCTCAACTGTACTTTTGGAAAGTCTTCTTCATAAGGTTTCATTGATTGAGTCTCAATTCCATAAATCTAAGGCATATTAGAATATGCCTGTTAGAAGCTCTTACTTGGGTCATTTAATGAAGCCACATGAAACCACCTTCTGATTTTTTTTTTTCCTCCCACGGTACTGGGAATTGAACCCAGGGCATTCTACCTCTGAGCTATACCCCCAGTCCTACTTTTTATTCTTTATTTTGAAACAGGGTTTCATTAAGTTGCAGAGGGCCCTACTAAGTAGTTGAGGCTGGCCTTGAACCCGGATCCTCCTGTCTCAGCCTCCCAAATACTAGGATTACAAGCCTGCGCCACCACGCCCAGCTACTTCTGAATATTTATGCCCTTGTTTTGCCCTCGATGGGACTGACCCCATATCATCATCAAGTGGGAATTTGAAGACCAGCTTATAGCCTTTCCTTTCAGTAGAATAAATCTTACTCTTGATTAAAATCTTATGAAATGGGGCATTATGTTCTTATGCAAAGTTTAAGTTTCTTGCAATTCTGGCTAAGACTTTGGTCCAATTTTCCTACTTGAATATATGGCCTCTTCTGAACTGTAAAGACCAGCCTTGATTCTTAATCTTAGCAGAAAGAAAATCAGCTACCAAAATTATATTCTTCAGGTGAGTATCATTCACTAAAACTTCACTTGGAGGAAAATAAGAAGAAAAAATTGTAGAGCAAAGCAGTGTATGAAAATGTGCCTAAAACAGTATTCCCAAGTATTTTTCCAAAGCATTTATTATTGTTATTCTTTAACAATTATTAGTTAAGTGTTATGCTTTAAAAGGTACAGTGGTCAAATGAATTTGGGAAAACCTAGGTTAAAAAATGTTAACTCAATTTTCATTAAAAAATGCTCACGTCCTTTTAACATGCTGATTCATTTATTCTTAAGGCATAGACTCTCAAAAAAGGAAAAAAAAAAAAAAACCCAGTAGGATATATTACACATTTTTCCTGGGACTGGCAATTTATAAAATGTTTTAGGAATGGTAGTCAAATTAATGCCTTTGCAAGTAAGAAATAGATTTTAAATATGCAAGAAAATGGCAAAGCATCTTGATATTCCTTAGGCTTACTTTTTTCTCTATTTTTTTAATCAGTAAACCAAAGGCTATAGTTTTCTATGGGTATCTACAACTATTCACAGCCCTATCAGAAATAAGGGTAACCCAGACCTTATTTCCTGACCTTCCTCTGAATGTTAATTACATTTAGCACAGAGGAAAGGTAAAAAACCCACTTAGCCATTCACTCTGTCCCTTGGTATCAGCCAGTTGTGGAAAGAGGATTATAGAGCCCTGCTTCATAGTCTCTTAGATTTTTGTATGTATCCAAGGTAAGTGAACTCCAAAGTGATGCTGTCAACTTGTGCAGACTGAGATACTGGGTTTAATTCTATAAGAGCCAGCCTTTTTTCATGCTACCAAGTCATTTAACATCTCTGAATCGAAGGCTTTATTCACCTTTCATGCACCATCTGTACACTTAACCATCTATCCATCCATCTCATTGAGTAGTTGTGAGAGCAAAATGTGTGAAAAGTGTTGGCAAGTTGCAAACTTTAAGAGGGTTATATAAAAAAAGCATGGTATTATCATTATCATCAGTCAAGAGATGTGCTGAGGAATAGTTTTCATCACTGACTCATGAGGTAAGTTATTTCCTATGTTCCTCAAGGTTTTTGGTGAAAAAAGTAAGACTTACCCATTCATATGAATAATAAAGACTTCCTTCAACAGAAAGTTTTGAAGGCTAATTAGATTTCTGTTGCATATGCACTACGTGTGCACACACAAACACAGAATAAGGAACAATTACAGAATCATAATGACAAACTTTAGAAAGTTCTCGTAGATATTGTTCTAAGTGTTTTACCTACATTTTCTCATTTGATCTCACAACTCTGTGTAGTATAATCACTAACCTTGTTTCACAAGTAAGGAAACCAAGGCTGATAAGTGGCAGAGCTGGGATTTGAACTCACACAGTGTAGTTCTGTAGTTTATGCTGTTAACCACTATCTTTTACTGCCTTGGTGATTTATAACAGGATACTGGGAGAGATACAATTTTATAAAGGTTCAGATACCAATGGTTAGTTATTAGATGTGACACATTAAACAACCCAATAACTACCTATCTCATTCCTGTGAAAGCATATTACTAGGTATAAAGTACCAGTAGACACCAAGTAACAGTGTGATGTTATAGAGAAGTGATGGGTGTGTCCTGCTTTGCCACTATAAATGCTCTTTTCAAATCTGTATTTAAAATGATTAAATGATGATAATTATTTTCCCTCCCTTGTGCCACCTGTATCACCCACCTTAAAAAGTGAAATCCTTTGGGCAGAATTTGTGATTGTATGCAAAAGATTTGTTTGCATAACTCAGACTTTTGTGACCAGAGGGGCAAGGACAAAGCAGATGCTAGAACTGTTCAGTCACAAGTAAACTATATATATTTTAAGTGAGGGATCATTGTTTATGTTCCAGATTTTTTTTTAATTATCTGTTTTGGTTGTGGACCCTGGGAGGATTACAGAAAAATTAAGCTTATTCTTGCCATCTGTGAGTTTCATATGGTTACAAATACCGATATATGCATTTAGAAAATTAAAAGTGTAGGTATTAAACAAGAACTAAAGAAGTGGCAAAAGGCAAGTGAATTGGATACTCATTAAATGCCTTGGGTTTGGTAACAGGTAAGGTTAGTGAGAACTGGAGCAGGCTTAATGAGGCACATCAGACTCTTGTTGGGTTTTGGTGGACGAGTAGGATTTTTAATCAAGTTGAAGAGAACATTCCTGGAAGAGGGCAGGAGAGAGAAGGAATGTGGTTAAAACAGGGGTACTCCATCAGCATGAGATTAATGTCAACCAGTGGGCTGGACTAGAGGAATTGAGGAGGTGGGAACACCTGGCTACTGGGCTCAGACTGGGAGTTTGTGAAACCCAGCTACAAAATGTGATCTTCATGTTTTTGATAGTCTGGGGTTACTGATGTTAAAATGGAGGAATGACATCCAGGAAGCTGAGTTCTAAGAACCTTAGTATGATAGCATTTAATTGAGCTGTTAGATTGGCGGTTGGAGATACTATAATTAGAACAACCAATTAAAAGCTTAGTTAAGATATTTAGGAAGGAACTGATTTGAAGGCCATACAAATGGAGCAAGAAGTGATGAGTTTGAGATATGTCAAAGGAACAATTGATTTAATTTAGTGTGGTAATAATTAAAATGCTGGGTTACTTTATATTATAATTAATGCTTAATTAATAATAAATTAGTAAAAATTAGTCCCTACACATAGGGTCTGATATCACACTGCCTTAGTTGAGAACTAATCTCCACATGACTTTAGAAAAGTTATTTAACTTGCTTAAGCCTCAGTTTAGAATAATGCCTACCTTGAAAGATTTTAAGAATTAAATGAGATAACACTTAAAGATATTTGTATATTAATGACCACATAGTAAAGGTATAGCAGATTTTAACTATAATTATTAGTACTTATCTTTTACAATTAGAATTTTCTCCCTTTTTTTTGTGGGAGGAGGGGAGTGCTAGGAATTGAACTTAGGGCCTTGAGCATGCTAGGCAAGTGATCTATCACTGAGCTATGTCCTTGGCTCCAAAGGACAAATTGTGTGTGTGTGTGTGTGTGTGTGTGTGTGTGTGTGTGTGTGTATTTTAAAGTGCTGAACATACCTGTGTTCCTCTGACCTCTGATGTCTAGTAGAGTAATTGAGTGTTATTAATTGATAATACCTCAAATGTGTCTTGCTTTCACATCCTTTATGTTGTGTTGTGTTCATAATATCCTCCTATTTGATATCTTGCAAAGATGGTTTGACACCTCCCTGACAGGGATGCTTCCTTCCTCTAAGGGAAATGGAAATAGGACCACAGGACTAGGAATCAGTAGTAGGGCTGGACTTAAATCCAGGTTTCTTCATAGTCAGTAATATGCTTTTCCCAAATCTAATCTTCTTAGTTCAAAATAGGGCACAGAGGAGAAAACAGAGAGATAATTGTTTAAAAATTCCTTCTCTGTTCACAGGCGTGACTGGCTAAACTATTTCTTTTATACAACTGTTTTTTCCAGGGTCTACAATATGCCCTATATCATGGTAGGTGTTCTTAACCAAGCCTCTTCCACTGGATAATTCCTGCTCAGTTTTCAGCTCAAGTACCACTCAGTATAAAGGACTTCCCCACTTTTCTCTCTTCGTAGCCCCCATACATGTCCTCATGGCACTTTTATACTTTTAATCCTGTATTTGTTTACCTATCTATTTATTTAATACCCATCTTCCCCACCAGACGGCAATCTCCATGAGAACCGAGAGCATGTTTTTTTCTTATTTTGTGTATTTGGCTTCTGTTATAATGTGTTGCTTATAATAAGCAGTAAATAAATGTGAATTAGTAAAATTAGAGAATCTGTAAATCTGGATATTTGTCAAGGGGTATGGTCCCTGCTTTTGCTGGTAAAGCTGACTTTGATTAACATCATTAAAATTCTCAATGCTATATCCTGCCATCATCCAAAATGAATAGAGTTTTAACTACCTACATCTGCTTTACAGAAATGTTTTGTTATAAATAAGATTTTGAATACTGTGCTGGTGACGGTGGTGGCACTGCAGGCTGCTGTGATGATGGTAGTAAAGTCCTTGAGGTGGGAAGACACTTCAAAGGGAAACATGCCCCCAATATTAGCCCCACAAGCCACCATTCAAGGCAGGTCTCTATTATACAGCATCAGTTTGAATAAGGTTTTCTCATCAGCGTCCAGGATTCTGAAGAGCATAGTAGGATTTTTCGGTTGTTGAAGCAACCCTCTCCCCACCTTTGGAAAGGATATGGATCTCCTATTCCTGATAAACAGAAGAAAAAAAGTGCACCTGGCTGTGTTGTTACCATAAATATTTAGATCATGAAAATTCTCTTAAATATTTAAAGAAACTGCTGAGCATGGCTTAATCATCTTATTGAGAGCCCTTGATTTAAAACTAAAATGTCTGTTCTCAGGAATGAAGCAAGCAGGTTAAACTGCTTTAAAAATAAAGTGTCTCACAGTTGTATCATAAAATCTCAACTGACATTAAGGTAATTGTGCTTAAGCACAATTTAGGGCTCTTTTGAATGTTTGTTGTAGACACAATAATGATGCTATTTTTAATAGTCCCATCCTAGTTCTAAATAAATAAACCTAGTATTCTTGTGCATGTGTCCTAAACAGAATAATTTGGTGGGGTATGGAGGAGGGGACACAGACTCTGAATACTTCATTTAAGCAAAAAGGGGACAAATTATGGACTCTGGCAACATTTTGTTGAAAAAAAAAAATCTTTTGTAGAAGCAGCCTTTGTAGTCCTGGGTAGTGTAATACACGTAAACCTCCAACACTTTAGACAATGGATACATTTTTGCTGGATTGAATTTAACTGATATCTGAATCCCTTCAGTTTTTCTGTGAGCTGTGATTAAAATGAGGGTTTCCAGGCCCTGCCTAGTGTGCCCTAGCTAGCCTATGCTGACTTTTATGGAAATTAGAAAAAAATGCCCATTCTGAGGAGATGTAGCCCAAACCAGAGCACATGACTTTGGCCTCTGTGAGTCAGGCCTGAGCCAAATTCAGCCACTCTGATGAGGCACTTTGTGCAGTATAAACATCAAGCATTCTGTCCCCCAGGTTACTGGATCTGAATCTCTAGGCAAGATACAAGTACTGTCAACAGGTGCCCTCAGAACCATGTTATTGGTTAGATTGACATTCATATCACTTGAGTACATGATCTGATTGAATCCTCAGTAGTCTCTTGACCTTCCAGCCCCAAAATCTCATAGTTGATGGCATGACCTCTGGGTAGGAATGGGTCCACCATATAGAAAAGTAATTTTGTTTTATCTTGAATGTAAACAATATTGCGAATTTTTGCTACTGATTATTCTCCTCTTGCCGCCTTTTGTCATGCTGTACCAAGAAGGTAAACCTACAGTCTTTCTATTTTAGTATTTGCTAAGAGTTTAAAGTTGATGATCCTTATTCAAACATGAGTAACACCCCTCCCCCCACCTTTGGGATTTCTGCAGCATTCTCTTGACTAACATTCTCGACTCTAATCTGTTGTTCTACCAGTTCATGAAAGGCCATGCTCAATAATATTCTTTCAATGACTTTCTCTCAGGTTGAGGAAAATCCAGAGTCCTTCCAGGCATGCCAGATCTTCACCAAAAGTGGGAGGGATCCCTCTGAGTAAAAGCCCTGTAGGATTTACCAGGACCTGTCTCCCTCTCCTTTCCTCTCTGACTGCGTCCTCTTCTCTCCTTTATTCACCTGACTTATCTACATTGGCTTCTTTGCTCTTCCCTCTTTGTGAAATGCGTTCCCCTCAGATATCAGATCTTGACTCAGCAGGCTCTTTAATGAGTTTTTCCCTGACCACTGTATCTGAAATGTGTTATCCCTCCCCACATTTCAGAGTCCTTTCCCACTGCTTTTTTTCTCTTTAAAAATTAATATTATCTAGGTTTGTCCTTGATTGATTTATTGATTACAGTGCTAGGGACTGAACCCAGGATCTCATGCATGCTATTCTTGACCATTGAGCTACATCCCCAGCCCCATGTTTTGTTGTTTATTGATTATTTTTTCTATTCCATCAGAATTTGAGCTCCACCAGAGTATGAATTTGTCCATTTAATACTCTATTGTATCCTCAGTGACGAGAACAGAACCATGCATGCAGCATATGGTCAATAAATATTAGTTGAATGGAAAACAGAATGAATTTGCCCCGTCTGCCCCTCCTCCCTTGAGTCTCTTCAAACTTCTCATCCTACATGCTCCTACCTTTTAATCTGCCTGCCCTCTCTAAACACACCATGCTTTCCCACATCCTCTGTGCCTTTTACTTTGCTGCTGCCTCTACATAGATGGCTCATGTTTACCTGCCTCTTTCTCTGGATAGTGCAGGAGTCATCTTCTTCAGAAGTCTTCCTGGGTCTCCCCAGTGCAGGTGGAATACCCTCCCAGACTAGTTCCAACTACAATGCCTTGTTTCTGCCTCTTGCCCAGCTCTTCCATTAAATCATTTAATTTCATTGAGGGTCTTATTTGGCATGTCTTAAATGTTTATTAACTGAAAATGGTGGAAGGGAGATCACCACATATCTGAAGGATTATCTCAGCATTTCATTCATTGTTATAGTTTATCTAGCATGTTGCCATATTTATAGTAGGTTCTCAATAAGGCTCTGAATGGACAAGTAATTAGTTCCCTCTTACAGATAATTGTACCTAATTAGAAAGTAAAAATATTTTTGTTTTAACATTGTACTTTGTAGTGGTCTTCTAAATTTATGGGTTTTAAATTTAGGTTGTTGAATAGATCTGGATGTGTTCAGATAAAGCAGAAAAAAAACTCAGACTCTAAAATCTATCAGAACACACTGGTTAGGAATGGGTATGTAGAGGATTTTCTGTGTGTGTGTGTGTGTATAAAAATAAAAAATCAGGATTGTTGGTGACGAATGCTTTCTCTGCATGCATATATTGTTCCTTTAAAATAGGACTTAAATGAAAACAAAGTGGCTTAATCACTCAGTTACAATTTCACTATGAAATTTTTGAATAAAAATGAAATAAAAGCCAGGGAGCTCTAAATCTGTTTCATACTCTGTAGTATAGATGATCACCGGTGAACATTTTCATAATAGCATTGTTATGTTCTGAATGTTATTTATACTAATGATAAAGAATGTCATCTTAGTAATGCCTGTAAAAAACTTGCCCATATATTAAGCTGACTTAAGACACACTGTTTCGGATTACCCATAAAGATTTTAACAGCAATTTGCTGTGACTGATTTGTAATGATGCTTACTACCCATCATTAATTGAATAGATTTTATGGATGGCTATAGGAGAAAGAATTGGGCAGCACTTTTATGCCCCCAAAGAGTGGAGCTTTTGCTAGTTATTGAATACATGACATGAAAGATAGGAAAATACATTGTGTGATTTCTCAATGGCCCACACATGTCAGCAGCACACCTTTACAGCCTGAAATATAAACACATATTAACGTTAACTCTCAGACTGTGCTTTTGTTGCTTTGAGAAAACTATATGCAGTAGAAAATATGTCTTATCTTTTCACTCAGAACCAATAGTTAGCCAGTTAATCAGCCCAAGTGGTGAATCCATACCAAAACAAACAAACCACGTATTTTAAACTTAAAATATATAAATGTGCGTTTGTTCTCTAAACTTTTGAGGTTAGCCAAGGCCTTTAAGTAGGATGATTGTGCCCTTTGGAGTTCTAAGGTGACTTCCATAAACCACAACTGTAATGTAGCATTACGATTTTCACTTTCTAGTGCTGTAAAGTGAACCTAGAACTTGGACACAAATAACCAGTCTTGAGTGCAGAATCCTCCAACTTTTTGCAGTTGCCTTTTCTGAAACAGTGTGAGCATTTTTTTTTCCATGTGTGTTTGCGTTTAAGGTGCCTATCATTGTTAATACTTCCCAAAGCGTTCAACTTAGTTTTGGTAATGAACTTTTTATTTCACAATCATATTTCACTGACTTTTAAAAATATTTTATTATCAAGTTGGTTATAGGTGAAACTTATCAGGTCTGATAGCAAATAACTGGCTCTTGGTAAATTATTTAGTAAAGGCAGAAGTGAATGGTTATGCTAGAATTCAGTTTACTAGGTTTGTTTATTTAGCATTCTGTGGACATCAATCTTTTATTGAGTGTATAGTTTTTTGTTTTGTTTTTAGAGACAGAATCTTACTACAGTGCTCAGACTGGCCCTAAACTCGTAAGTTAGGGTGATCCTCCTGCCTTAGCCCCCCAAGTAGCTGGAACTACAGGCAGACATCAGTATATTTTAAATAAGAATAAAGATTTCGTAATTAATCTGGCAGCATTGGCACACAGGTAGTAGTAATTTCTTTGTTTCCTACTTCAGTATAATTTTTAAGAGGTAAGATTTAATCTGCAATGAAAATAGCCCTAAGAGACTGGTAACCCACCCCCTAATGCTTGTTAGCATGCATATACACATTGCAAATGAACAAGTCATAATATATCTGTTACTTTACTTTCCTAATTAGATAAACTTCTACCCTCTTTTATTTTAATACGACTTAAGTAAAATCCACTCTTGTCTTTCTTAAGCCTTCTTCCCATTTGCCAGCATCCCTTAGAATTAATGTCATTTCCCAGCTTCTGAGGTATTCCATACAGTTAGTGGGAAAGTATTTTGTGTCTTACCTCTGATCCTCTTTTGCTCTGTCAATTACCTGATGCTATTTCTAAGAAATACACATTGTACTAGTTCCAGTATAGTTGAAGTGTGTTACTCCATTAACCACTTTGGCTGAGCCATGTCTATCCTTGAGGCTATGGTCAGATACTGTGTACATAAATCCCAGTTTCAGAAGTCATTTCATTTTCTACTCAAAATTCTTGATGGGTTTTCGCTGATTGCAACACTGAACTGTAAAGAATGTCATTTAAGTAATGTCTATAAGAAAACCTAAATATTGACATAAGAAACATCATTTTAGATTGCTCATTTCACTCTCCACTCAAAATTCTCAATAAGTTTTCAAATTAATTGCAACATAAAGTTTTAAAAAATTGTCATAGTTTTTGTGCCATGTTTAACATGACCCCATCCTCACTTCAGAGGCCAAATTCTGCTCTTTTATGCCCTATGGGGAACTGCTAGAACCATGTTATTGCCTGCTTCTCTGTTATCCAAGCTTATACTCCACCTCCAAGCCACTCCTTGTACTGAGCAGTCTGGTGTGTAGAATCTTATGTCTTATATACTATTATTCAAGTCCTAAAATACTCTGCTGACCCCTTTCTTCCACGGAGCCCTTCTCCGCTAATCTTTGTACATCTAGAGATTAGAGATCACTAAATCTAACTCTGAATCAGGTACTGCATTTTATTGTTAGTTACCTAGATGTTTTTATCTCCTTAAGTATTGATAGGCTTCTTGAGAGTTAGAACCCTCTTTTAAATATTTCTTTGTATCTTCTTCAAGGAGTAGAATACTTTCAGTCTAGCACAACTGTACTAAGCACCTGATTGGGGAGAAATAAGATGAAGAGGCCATGGTCCCTACCCACCGGACACTCATAATGGAAAGGAGAGAGATTTTTTACATATACACCCACACACAGGTCTGATAGATGGTCAGGAATTAGTTCTCTTAAAGGTATGTATTATATTTAAATGAAAGTTTGGGAGATGGTCACTTCTCATGATAGTGAAGAAGGTTTCTGACTTGAAGTTGAAGATATTTTAATTAGGTATTTGAATTTGAGTGTTATTGGGAGAAAGGATATGCTTATTGTTTTCTTGTGAAACATTTTTTTTTTTAAGGAAAGGGGAAACAGTTTAGTTAGTCAAGTAAGCATTAGGGACCTTGGTAATTTGATCAAGCACGCAGTTCATCGATGGCAGACACCTAAGATCCTCTGTTCCACTGCCAGGAGTTTTGAGCAGCAAGTTCTGCTTTCTCCTCAAGTTTTGTTAACATCTTTTGAGTCATCTGACCATACGAGACATCTGAGATTTTAGAGGATAAGAAACTTTTTGGCCCCCTTTAAGTAACACTCAGTTCATTGAAGAATATTTTCTTTTGAAAATCCTTCAAACCTGCCATGGAGTTAGCCTTTGAGGAAGAGAAAAGCAAGTAACATAAAATGTCATCTGAGAACTTTGGTGGATGATGTGATTTCTTCTTAGGACGCTAAATCACATATCACCACACATATGTATATAAAAGTGAAAAATGTCAAAAACTTATTTATGTAAAAGGTGGAGCATATTTGCATTTGCAACTTGGATCTCCTAAGACCAGCAATGATTTGATGCTGTTTATATTTTGTCTTTTTAAAGATTTCTTTAGTTGCTATGTGTTAAAACTGTTATCTCAATGCAAGGTGAATTAATGTTATTAAAAGATAGATCTAGTCGGGCGTGGTGGCGCACGCTTGTAATCCCAGCATTCGGGAGGCTGAGACCAGAGGATCCGGGTTCGCGGCCAGCCTCAGCTACCTAGTGAGGCACTCTGCAACTTAGTGAGACTCGGTTTCAAAATAAAGAATAAAAAATAGGGCTGGGGGTATAGCTCGGAGATAGAATGCCCCTGAGTTCAATCCCCAGTACCGAAAAAAAAAAGAAAAAGATAGACCTATGTTTAATGAAGTAGCCACTAGCCATGTGTCTATTTAACTTAAGTTAAATAAAAAATTGATTTCTTAGTTGCATAGCCTCATTTCAAGTATCCCATACTGAACTGAGATGTGCAGTAAAGGATTATTTACTAGATTTTAAAGATTTGAACAAAAAAATGTAAAATATTAGCAAAATTTTATAGTACTTATATGTTGAACTAACAATATTTATATTTTCAGGTTAAGTAAAATACATTAAAATTTAGTTTTACCCCTTTCTTTAATTTTTTTGTGTTATTACTTGAAAACTTCAAAATACTTCTATGAATCACATTTCTGTTTGACAACACACACTTAGAAAATTCCTGTGTTAATTTCCAAATACATTGTTTTAGTATAAAAATATTTTGAATGGGCTTGCTAAAAGTCTTGGCAAATAGGGTAATTAGTAATGAGTAAAACATAATATAGGTGATTTTATGATTTCTAAAATTATCTGCTGGTAATTTTTAGCAAATCTGTCTACCAAACAGTATCTTATTTTCTTGCTAAAAGAAAGCTCTATCTGCCGGGCATGGTGATGCATGCTTGTAATCCCAGTACTTGGGAGGCTGAGACCGGAGGATCTGAGTTTGCGGCCAGCCTCAGCTACTTAGTGAGGCCCTCCGCAACTTAGTGAGACCCTGTTTCAAAATAAAGAATAAAAAATAGGGCTAGAGGTGTAGCTCAGAGGTGGAATGCCCCTGAGTTCAATCCCCAGTACCGCAAAAAAAAAAAGAAGGCCCTATCCTTGTTCAGGCCATTATAATTATTTATTTGTTTTTTTTGGTTTTATCTAGTTTAAACTTTATTCTTTGTTTCTTGATTGGTTTATGATGAAGGCTGGCTGAATGACCAGGACTAGGATTCAAATTATTTCTTAAATATTTCGCCACAGCATTTTTTTGTTATAGGAACTTACAGTCAATACAGTATCTGAAGCAGTAGTTAATCTGAAGTATTTGCAGTACATGAAAAGATCTTCATTCATTTGCCAATTAGAAAGTATTTTGTTTCCTACTAAAGCATTTGGCTCAGTAAGCTGTTATGTAGAAACACTGAATATTCTTCAAAGTTGCCTAATTTTTTAATGTGAGTTCAAACTAGGTTCAGTGTAATTTTTCAGTTAAATTTTAATGTAGTCCTGCTAGTGTTGTTTTAGTGTTAGTCCTGCTATTAGTACTGTTGCCATTTGTTTAGTTATTTAAAAAGAGATATTTAGGGCAGAAAATAGGCTTCTTAACTTATGTGTTGTTAATATTTTATTTTATATGTTATTTGGAACATATATAGTAGATTAAGGAGAGAAATCACTTGTGAATTTATAGAGAATTAGAAACCTAAGAAAGAGCCATTGTTATGGGTTTGGGCTAACCTTACTAAAACTGTTTATAGTAACACTCTTAAACATATGGAAAGGAAAATGGTTCCTTTCTATACCACGTGAGATAGGCAGTTTGGTAGTACAAAGATAAAGCAAAGAGCTCTAAAGATAGGACCATACACACACATGTAAGAAATGTAAGAAAAAGAAAAAGAATATTTCATACAACTACTTTCTCTGGTAAGGGGGGGCCTAGAGAATTTTTTTTTTTTTTTTTTTTTCTGAATAGCCTTCTTCACTCCAGATAATCTGCTTTGGGGCTTATGCAGCTGTAGAAATGTTACTGGAATCTTAAAGAGTGACAAGAAATTATTGTTTCTGAAGACAGCTGTCACTTTTTTCTTGTAGGACTTGGCTGGGGTTCAGTGCTCTCTTTGGTCTTATTTGAATGGTATTTTATCAGTCAGACAAAATAATATTCAACTATTAATATCGTTCTGCTAAAACAGTTTAGAATAAAGATTTAATGTTCTCTTTTCAGTGAAGAGCTTGTGCCCACCGTGCAGGACTGTAATAAAAGAGAAACAAATGAGGCAGCTCAAAGTTATGGCTCTCCATGGCTTTTAGGTCTCTCATACATTTTTATAAAACATATATCAGAACTTCTGAATTGTTAAATTGGGTTATTTTTTAATGCAATTGTATTCAAATATAGACCTGAGAGTAATGCTGCTCATCCTGTTAGGTTTCAGTGTTCAGAACTGGCTCTCCCCTGGCTCTCAGACTTAACTGCTGTTACCATTATTATGGCCTCTGGTCTGTAGCCAGGAGACAACGATTGACACAAGACTGAGCATCCAGTTAATCTTCAAGCACACTAGCTCAGCCCCAGGCTTGTGTCCCTGCCCTTAGGCAGACAGCTAACAGAGTCACCCATCTCTTTTCTCATCTGTAAAAGGGGAGTATAGGAGTTGTCACTTCTGGATTCTCCAGCAGACTTAACAGGCAAAAATGAAATTAAAGATGTCATGCCAGTCTCCCACATTGCTGCTGTTTAGTAATTTTCACTCCCCATAGGTACCCCTGGGAGGTCTAAAGAATAGATAATAACTTTTAGCTCCAAATTTTAGGAGCCTGATGTATCAGTAAATGTTTGTGGGAATGTGTTTTGCCAAAAAGCTGATAACTAGGAGCCGGGCGTGGTGGCGCACGCTTGTAATCCCAGCATTTGGGAGGCTGAGACCGGAGGATCCGGGTTCGCGGCCAGCCTCAGCTACCTAGTGAGGCACTCCGCAACTTAGTGAGACTCGGTTTCAAAATAAAGAATAAAAAATAGGGCTGGGGGTATAGCTTGGAGGTAGAATGCCTCTGAGTTCAATCCCCAGTACCGCAAAAAAAAAAAAAAAAAAAAAAAGCTGATAACTAGGGTTAGATTAAGTAAGCATCACTCAAAAAAATTTCATGAAGAGACTTAGGTAACTGTGCCCAGCCTTAGTACTAGGAGGATAACAAAATGGGCAAGTATTGATTTTAGTGAAGCAAGATTGAGATGAAGTACAGGGTTTGCTTTGACAGTAATTCTTCCTTCCCCAGCCTAAAAATTTAGCTCAGCCTCAGATGAAGAAAGAATATCGAATCACCCAAATCAGGGAGTTGTGTTATCATCCTTCCCTCAAGAAGTACAACTTCTACCTCAACACCTAGAAATGACCAGAATTTAACACTCAGGTCTTCCTCCAGCACTGGCCTCTTCCCCTCTGAAATAGGAGTGGACAAGATCAGGATGATCTAAGGTAGATGGATTGCTGTGGCAGGTTGTTTTGACTCTACTAAGTTCCTTGCATTTGAAGACATACCTAAAACACATTAGCCTTTCAGCACAGGAGTGGGAGCTCACAAAGCAGGAAGCCTGCCGAGGTCTTTAGGGAGATCTTGAGTGCTTTGGGGTGATTTATTTTCAGAAGGTTTGAACTAGATCAGCTTAGGAGAAGATGGGAGCATTCAGGATGGTGAGAGACCAAAGTAACTGACTCCTTTTCCCTCTCAATAAATGATCTCCCTGGAAGGCCATCACAAGTAAATGTTTTATCCTACTGTGCCTTGGGAATGAGAGTGGGAGTGGAGGAGGTTATAGACTGCTTGGAACATGCTTATTATCTTTTTTGTAAGCCCCAGCAATATGAGATGAGCCCAGTGGGGTGTAGGACCAGCCCTGACAGACCCTATGTGATGCCTGGACTGGGTTAATGCAAAGTTGGTCTCTTGTCAAATTAAGCAGAAACTCCAGAAGGCTTGCGGCTGTGAGATGGATTTGGCCTCTGAAACCAGAATGACCCACAAACCAGGTTTTTGAGTAACAGATGCTTAATGAACATTTCTGCCCCAAGTCTACAAAAATGCAAACTGGGCTATAAATGGTTTACCAGAGCAGGAGGAAAGCCCAAGTTAGTGGGAGATAAGCAGAGGTCTGGTGTACCCAACTGTGAATCAGCTTCTTTTTCCAGTTCAGAACCGTTGCATTAGATGGTTTTAGGAAGAGTCATTTAGACCAACATTGAGCTCCCTAAAATTCTGTCAGTGAAAACTAATTTTTTATGTAGGTCCAGAGAAAATGAAAATCAGAAATACTGTATATATGTATGTATGTACATGTGCACATACACTTGAGAAATTTTTCAAGAAACAGAAGTGATGCATTCTTCTTTGTTAAGAGACGCTATGAATCCGATGCACTCCTTTTTTTTTTTTTTGTATATAGTGGCTGTAATTATAACCATAGGGATATTGTATTCTCAAACAAACATTCAAGCTCCCTGATACCAGGTTGCCTGAAGCCAAGCTCCACATATGGATGTGTATAACAATGCCTGGTAGTAATCTCCATCATCACTTGTCATTGGCCTTCCCCTCTGACAGTGGAAATGTCTTTATAGTCTGTGCCTGGCATATTGCTTTTGTTCATCATAGGTTCATTGTGTCTCTTTTAAACAATGAGACCATGAAGGTCCTTGCACAGTGAAAGATAGCACCTGGAACCAAAGGGTGTGATAGAGTATGCACAGGTAGCAATAACTGCTGTCCTTTGGAAATTTCTTCATGATGTTATTGTATGTCATTGAAACAGATGGAAAAATGAAAATTAGATCCACTTGCATGCCAGCCAGCTCTGTTTTACACATGATTATTTTATTGGGGTATACATTAATTAATTTTGAAATGGGATCCTGTGTGACATTTGAAATTGTGTTGAGTAGCTCAGAGTTTAAATATTTTAGTTTTACAACTCTGTTATGCTGGCAGCCAACAATGGTGTCTCAGTGAAGTCAGCATATGAGCCCTGCTTGTGATGACATCTGGAAAGCTTGTTTTATCTATAAGCACAGTTGTAGACAAATGAAAGCAGACAGATGTAAGGCTGGGGTGGCATCTTCGCCTCGAGCATTCTCTGGCTGTACATTTTCCAGTGTGTCAAAAACAGGGAGCTTTTTTTTCCAGGGGTGGAATAAAAACATTCTGTCACATCCATACGCCAGCTACTGTACTGCCTTTTCTGAGCTTTGTGGTGTAAAATGACATAGATTGTTCAAAATTTAACAGGAGAGAGAGTTAGGAGTCTCTAGGAGGTGCCTGAGTGTAAAGGAGACTTGACACCAAGGCAAAGGAAGAATTGGTGTCATTTTAAGACGTTAATCACAACTACTTTGTCTTGGGAGAGCCAGGAGAAAAAGTTGCCGGAAGGTGATGGGGAGCTCCAGGTAGATTTTTCTTTTGCTGTTATCTTTATCAGGCAGAGTTTATTAAGCACCCGCTGTGTACAGAGAGATCTATGTAGTAGTTTATGTAAGTAGGCTAAGAAAAGCTTTAGGATGGAGTGGTCCTTAAAGATGAGTCCTAGAAGCAGTAAAGTTAGTGACATCTTTCATGGGTGGTTCTCAGGTCTTTTGGGAAATTTTTACATAAGAGCAAATTGCCTTTACCCCATCTTTTTTATTGTAGAAATGATTACCCTTCGACATAACATATATACATGCATATATGCTGGGATTTGGGTTAAAACGAATCCTTTTCAAAGTTCTTTGTTGCAGTAGCAATAGAATGAGCTATACCTACTATGGAGTTTGAAATTAGTATTTTCATCTCTGGGCATTTATGGTTTTCTTTCTGTTGTCATATATTACATTCACCATGTGAGCATTGCTAACTATTGTGAAATATGTTTTACTGAAATTTTAGGAAGCCTGGATATAGTCCTGTTTAGCATCTCTTTCAGGACTGGCTTCCTCATTCACAGCCAAAACCAAATAGGTTATAGCATGAGATTCTTGTATCTGAGGAAAACGTGCAGATACCTGTAATTGGAGAGCAGGGAAATGATGGAAACGAAAGGAAGGGAATAGTATGTAAGGAAATGAATTATGGTTAGTTGCTTGTGTCAGGACAGAAGTCTCTCTTGGTTTTAACAGCCAAGTGTCTTTTTCAGTGACTCAAGGTGGTTGAGAACATACTTTACAAAAAAAAAAAAAAAAGCAATAAAGTTGCATTATGCTGTTAACTGGGGAAAACACAGTTGTCCATTTCCTGTCCCATTCCCACCACACCATCATCAATCCTTTCAGAGTGCAGGGTGTTGAGATCCGCTGAGCCCTGGTAAGTGCCTTTGTGTGCTCAAAATGGCACTTTTTTGTTTTACATGCTGTTAGTCATGATGGAGAAAATATACGTGTAATTGAAAATGTACAGCAAATTGCCATTTGTACCTGCAAAGACTAAATGGTCCAGTCAGATGGATTGTCCAGTGTTAGTGACACCTGAGTGAACTGATGGCCTGGCCAGGGAAAGCCCCTGGACCTTTGCATGACTTTTCACTTAAAGCTATCTGAGGAGTTCAGTGACTCCTTCACTTTCTCCAAAGCCCCAGTCTGTCCCAAAGAGTCCTGTAGGGACTGGCTCCTCGAGTTTATTCATTTAAATTGAGAACACAGAGGGAATCTTAATTTTTGTGGTCCCAGTTCTGCTCGATAGTATTTGAGTTAGAGAAGAGATAACAGATTTCATAAATTACATTCAGGCCATGGAATTCAGCAACCAGAAAAATTTCTTAGAAAGATTTCATATCTCATCATCCTTCTTTCTGATTTTAATGAATGATTATGAAGAACTGAGAGTCTTTGAATTTTTCTTTTTGCAGTCCCCTTCATCAGTACATTTAAACTATTAAGATAGAGGCTATAATTCCTTCTTATGTCATTCAATATAAGAGATTTTGTTTCACTTCTTAGTTTGATTTTCTATAGATGAGTATTTAGAACATTTTTTAAATGTTTGCCAACACTGTTGAGTTGACACAGTGGGATATAATAGCTAGCAGAGACCTTATGCTGATACCAGTTTGATTTATTTATAAGTTAAATGATTCTGCTAAATCTGTTGTAGTAGTATTATTCATCTTGATTTAGTGAGAAATGCCTTGCATTCTGCAGGCTCCTAGAAGGCTGTGTTTGAAACAAGAATAAAATTGTTCTTTTGAAAACATTAAAACAAATGATGGGCCTATGATTCCCCCATGGTGTCAGTAAATATTAATTATTATTGAAATATACTGATCTTATATAATTGTTAATATTACTAGTGACAATAGCTTTTAGAGTCTAACATATAATGCATACAGAGCTTTTTGCTTGTGTGTAGTTTATAGCTAACATTTATTGAGTGCTTATTGTATTATGTGTACTTTTAAACCTAGATGACCATATATGATTCTCATAATGATCCTGTGAAGTTGAAACTGTTATTACAGTTCTGCCCTCATTTTGCCAGTAAGGATGTAGATTCATAGAAATCATAACTTGTTCACACTCACACATTGCCTTTGCATATCGGACTCTGTATGTTTGTGTGTATGTAGTCATTAATTTCATTTTCAGTGTAAGTGATTTACTTTCTTTCTAAATACAAACATAATGTACTTTATATGTGTATTCTTTTTTTTTTTTACTCGTAAACAAAATAATATGTCGGTTTCAAAGAAGATACATTGAAATTGAATATGACTTCAGTTTCTGAATGAAAATAACCACTTGGTAAATGAGCAGTAGCATCAGTGATGGTAATGACTGCCTCTAGAGAGGCAGTACAGCATCCTGAGAAGCTGCAAAGTCTGTGCTGCTGGGTTGCTAGGGTTTGAAGCCCACCTCTGCTATTTTTGAGCTCTCTGACATTTTGTGCACTGTGTTTATCTTTAAATTGGAGATGATAATATTAGCAAGACCTATTTAATAAAGATATCACATGTATTGAGTGAAATAAAATATGGAAAGCATTTGCAGTAGTACCTGACACATAGTAAATAAGTGTATGAATATTAGCTGCTATAATTATTTTATAACAATAAGCTGATGCATGGGAGAAAGCTTACAAATAATTTTCAAGGTTTAGAAATATTTGGAGACTGTCAAAAATAACTACTCTCCTAAAGGTTAAACTGTTACAGATAACATTTTACTATCTTTGTGCTAAACTGTTAAAAAAAAAATCTAACAGATAACCTACCCAGAGTACATAAAGGATTCAGATCTCAAAATGTGAATAGGTCCTATTAGTCTAAATTAAGTATTTGAAATGTTTATATCTGTGCTTTAAAAATGAGTGCTGACCCAGTGAGATCAGGAATTTTTTTCCTCTGAAATTGTAAAGTATATGACTGTTGTCTCATGCTGATCCATGATACATAAAAATACCCTTACAAGCAAATATAAAATGTTGATGCCAGAATTTAGATGGTAGATATATGAATGCTCAGTATAAAATTCTTCAAACTTTTCCATATATTTGAGAATTCTAATAATAAAATATTGGGAGGGAAAGTCTTTTAGAAGTCCCTATCATGGAAGAGAGAATGAATATGCCTTTTAGAAACTTGAAAACCTTCCCTATCCCTTCATACTTTGGCCTGAGCCATGTCTGTTGACATGGTATGAAATACTCACATGAGCACACCCTCTGAAATCTTATTTTTGTCTTATTTGTGGCTGTTTTTTCAACCACCTGTTTTTTTCTGTTTTGGAGTCCTTTTGGCTTTAATGAATTGAATTCCCATTTGTGTATTGGTCATCTGTTTATTATCAGCATTATGCTTCTTCGGGCAGAGCTGGAAGATCTTTAAGAGAGCTGAGAATGAAGGGAGCCACAATGCATTTATTTCAGTTTAACATTCTTCTTTCACAGTAACATTCTTTTGTGACCTAGAGGAGTTTGCCAGCAACTATCTGGTTAATGAAGACCCACATTTTTCTAAAGCTAATACACATCACTGCTTTAGATTATCTATACTTATTACATCTAACACTCCTTTCATCTTATATTTATGTTAAAAGATGTTTTTAGACTGAATATTCTGTTACTCTAATACTGTTCATTGAAGGATAAGCTCAGAAATCAGATTATAGATAACATATAAAAAGCAGCATTTTATAACCTCATGGAATTAAGTTTAAAATATTTATATTCCTTGTCATTTATGTCATGTGCCTTTTTCAGAAAAAGCACATTTTCTCATTAACTACAGAGTTATGGTGTCTTTCTTCTCAGATGACATCCCAAATCTTGCATTGAATTCTAGGGACCCCAGTGTGTAAGGAGCATCGAACAAGTGAAGTGTGGCCACCAAGAGTGACCAGGGCAATGCAGGACCTACAGACAAGCCATGAGGGGATCATTTGAAGACACAGGCAGTACTTGGTCTGGAGAAAAGCCTGCTAGCACAGAATCTCCTCCCCATCTGTAAGTGCCTCTATGTGGACCAGGAGGCAGACTGATTCTGCAAAGGCTTTGGAGGACCAAAATTTATAGGGAGGCCAATTTCAGCTCAGTGAATGAAAAGACATACAGTAATAAGAGCCTTGAAACAATGAAACAAGCTACCTCATGTAAGGAATTAGATGTAGTTGGGGGGTTTTTTTGGCCTGTTATCCATTCCCAGGATATGGAAGAATGTGGGGGCCCACTGAAGCCTTTTTCTAAGGAGAAATGTTCATTTATAAGCACCTACAAAAAGACATGTTGCAAAGTCCAAATGAGGGACCAGGTACTACTCAAGGTCAGAGAATCCTGTTTGTTCTGGGAGTCAGTTCTAAACTCAGAGCTAAAGGAAGTATCTTTCCAACTCTGTTCTGGGGCTGCCTGTCTTTAAGGAACCACTTAAGGGAAATCACCTCTTAGTTCAAGATTTGACACAAAGAAATAGATTTTTTAAATCTAAAAATGAAGATTAATTCTGTAATTTTAAAGCTGAGATTAAAATATAATTATGTATCATATATAGTGAATATAATAACTTTATTTTGTAGGGCTATAAGGAAATAGATTAGATATATCAAACCTCTCCTAATGAAGGGCTTATTTTTTCAGTATGCTTGGAACTTTAAGCAAATCAGGCAAATTTTTTATTTTGTTTTTTATTTTGGGAAGAGAAGCACAAATAGTTTAAAATTTTAAAGATAAACTTATATAATCAAGAAAATAACAAACATTTTTGGAAAAATGTTTAAGTTTGACAATAATAGCTGACAGTTTTGATGAGATGGCCTTGACTATTATTTATATGCTTTAAAATTAAGGAGAGGTGATTTTTGTTTGCTTGTTTATTTTAATTTAATCAAGGGTGTGTGTGTGTGTGTGTGTGTGTGTGTGTGTGTGTGTGTGTGTGTTGAGATAATGGGGATTGAATCTATGGGCTTTCTACTTCTGAGCTATGCCCCTCAGCCCTATTTTATTTTTGTTTGGAAAAAAGGTCTCACTAAATTGCTGAGGTCTCAGAACCTGCCTGATCCTCCTGTCTCAGCCTCCCAAGTACTGGGATTATAGGTATGCATCACTGCACTGGTGAATGTTTGTCTTTAATAACAAGTACTAGATAGTAAAGACAGTCAAAGAGCATTCTAAAACTGCCTGAGACTGTGGCCATTTTTCAAGGAGAGGTTTTCCTCGTTCTTGAGTTTGTGCCTTTTCTTCTTATCTTGTCCCTTTTCACCAAACTAGAGCAAATTTCACATTTAAGTTCTAATTGGATATCAGGGATCCTTTTGAGAGTTTTTGCTCCCTTAACTCTCTTCTGAATACTACATTTATTCCAACAGACACATGTAAACACAAATTGGAAAGTTTTTATGCATTTCAAAACATTTTCTTCAGCCGGGCATGGTGGCGCACGCTTGTAATCCCAGCACTCGGGAGGCTGAGACCGGAGGATCCGGGTTCACGGCTAGCCTCAGCTACCTAGTGAGGCATTCCACAACTTAGTGAGACTCGGTTTCAAAAATAAAAGAATAAAAAATAGGGCTGGGGGTATAGCTTGAAGGTAGAATGCCCTTGAGTCTTGAGTTCAATCCCCGGTACCGCAAAAAAAAAAAAAAAAAAAAAAAAAAATTCTTTTTCTTCATTAAATTTATTTAAAACAAGACTTCAGGAACCTTCTAGAGCTAAATAGCTATACAAAAAATATAGAACTTTTCATGTTTAGGAAGAATATCAGAAAGTGGTAAATTAATTCAGCATTTAGCTATTTAACACATTTATTGATTACTTAATATATGCTATACAGGCTTTTTAGATTCTAGAAGTTAAAATGGTAAGCAAGACAGACCTATGGTTCTTGCCTTCCTAGAGTTTACACACTGTAGGAGGAGACAATATCAAATCAAACTGCAATAAGTTCTTGAAAGAGACAGCACACACAGAAGTTAAAAAAATCAAAACACCTTGGGGGCTTCTGGAATTGCTTCCCTGATGAAGTGAGCTTTGAACCGAGCTCTCAAGTAGGAGTTGCGGTTAATGAGGGGAATGGCAGTGATGGGTTCACAGGAAGGGAGCAGCATGGTGTGCTGGAAGAACCGGCAATAGGGACCTCACTGCTGTATCCCAGGTGTGCAGAGGAGAAACACAGGGCTGGGAGCTAATGTTTAGATATGTATATGCTTCCTCTGCTCTGCTGCTATATTCCACAGTCCTTCCAGAACTTTCCTAGTATTATCACTCACAGGGGAGGATACACTGTTTTTATTGTAATGAATCATAATCCTCTATTATTTCAAGTGATGAAGGCTTCTAGTAGCAGTAGAACTAGGAATGGTGTCAGTGTCTCAGCTCCTGATGGCAGATCTTTAGGGGCAAGCCTTTTCAGTGTTGAATGGTGGATAAAGCAAAATGCCCATTTCTCATCAGCTTCCCCTCCAGGCTGCCCTCATAGGGAGTTGATAGGAGATCTTTTGGACATAGGAATTGCTCCACTGTTGACAGAAAGACATGGCACATTTGATTAAATTAAATTAGGAGCATGTGTATGCCTGACAAAGTGAGCTAATGAAGGAAAATGTATCAAAAAGACTTATGGTTAAATTGATTAAAATTTTTCTTTGCAGAAAGCCCTTCCAGCTTACCTTGTGGACTTATAAGGCTATTGGTGCTGCTAGACCCTCCAGGTTCTCACTTGTCTTCACTGTAGGCAGTTTGGGGACTCCTCTTTCCTTTGAGAAGCCTCTCCTTCTGTAGCACATTCTGTTGCAGGCAAAAGTATTCCCAACCTGCGATCTGAATTGCATGGAGGGAAGAGGATAAAAGACACTATTTGATTTATTAATTTCTAGTGGATTAGAACTACAAATGTTTGCTATGTTTTTAATTTGAGAAGTAGAGAGTATCACAGCAGCTTTTAATTATGCATTTTGTGTAATGTAGCTCTGAATAGAGCAGAACAAAATTTAAATTGTGGATCAAATACTAAATCTGAGTGGATGCTAAAGTGAACTGTAGTGTAATGCTAATGGTTTTGCATCTTCCTGGCATTATGTCAATAATGGCTCTAATCCCATTAAGTAGAGAGCCCATTAGCTTTTTCTTTACAGCAGCATGCACCATAGCAACATACTATGAGTTCTGAAATAACTTTGGACTCTTATAAAAAACATTGCTGTGTTCAGGCCAAAAGACAAGTATATAACATATACATGTATGTAAACAGGCACATTTACAAAGCTATATTATATGCATAGTAATGTTCTTTTATTAGTATAGACAAATTAACCATACCTAACTTTATGGCTTGGGAAAATGCAATCCAATGTCCTTATCATTATAAGTCGAATAGATTCTCTGCCATTTTCGTGAGACTAAAGCTTTTGTGGAATTCACCATAGTATAAAATCAGATCTACTTTCATAGTTTTATAGCTAGAAGGATAAAAGGCCTTTTACTCTTTTGTTGGTTCTCAAATGGCATGGCATTTTCTAAGTGTCTTGCTTTTGCTACCTCTGTTTCTATGTTGAAGCTGGAACAGAAAAGTGTGAAGTTCTTTTGCTTCAAATCCATTTTGTGTCCATTTTGGTGGAATGTTTCTCAAAATTAGTCTACCATTAGTGACTAGAAGCTGAGAATAAGTATAATATGTAAATACCTCTTTGAATAACTTGGTCTTGGGCGATATACTCACTGAGTATCTTTGAACTTTCTAGCAATTTAAAATTTTCAAATAAAGTTTCAAGTGTAAGTAAAATGAATTGCCTTTTTCTGATTGCCTTTTTCTGTTATTATAAAATATGAAGATAAACTAGGGATCAGTAAGGCAGTTTCCAAAAGAGTAGGGTCTTCAATCTATGTCTGATGTGGCTCATTATATAGATAATTCTTCTCCCCAGCCTTGAGCCACACATATACCTAGAGAACACCCAGGCTACAGTATTGAGGGCTCATCTTTAATGATCTTCTCTTTCTCACCTCCTCTATCTAATTGGAAAAAGAGAAAAGAAAAAAATGGCATTGCTTCAGCTATCTAAATAGCCCTTGAATTCATGCCTCCTGCTCCACCATAGCTATAGGCCCTCATTGTCTCTTGCTTCTTTATACTACAGTATGAATGA
>PVLC010015368.1:0-37659 GCA_004027655.1 Graphiurus murinus | reverse complement strand
CAGTTCTGGAAACAAAACAACCTCAGGAAACTGATGGCTAGTAAATGTACAGGGAAGCAAGAAGCTACTGGGACTCCAGGGGAAGCCTGTGCAAGGGTACCAGGAAAGAAAATGCAGGAGCATTGGATATTTAGAAATTCATAACTAGATAGGCAAGCAGTTGATATCCATTAAGAACATGCATAAAGGAGGGATGTGGCCACTTGGCTGGGTTCAGGAACCTGCCAATCATCATTGACCTAATAAGTGGAAGGCTTCCCTGGAGAAATGTGGAATTTCTGTCTTGAAAGGATGGAGGGGTCAAGTCAGTAATAAAGACAGAGTCATTCTTTTTTTCTCCTGTGATGAGTACAAAATCACACTTAAGTCTGGAAATGAAATAAAGACAAAATAATAAGCAACAGAACTAAGACTCAATTCAGAATAGCAGTATGAAGTCCACTTGTGGTATTGCAGAATACTGTGAGAAGAACTCCAATTTCTGTTGGTTTTGCCAGATTAAAGAATTAGTCTGGAAGACTGAGTTGGATGACAGTAGACAAAAGCTATTTGAATTACTGAGCACTGAGGGAACAATTCTAACTGCAGTGAAAATTGGCATCTCTCTTCTCTCATCTTAATTACTAACATCCTAAAGTATTTCACATTTTTATAGTATAATCTCTGCTCTTTTGAGATTGTGAAGCATTACTATGTCTTTAAAAAAGTTATAAGGATAAAAGTTTACAAAACAAACTTTTTTGTAACTATGAATCACACACACACACACACACACACATCATTTTAAGGGCATTAATCAAGATAATCACAATTTCCATTACATTCTGTTATGGTTAGATGAGGAATGCTCCCTTGAAGAGCTCATGTATTAATGTTCAAAGTTGATATAATTTATAATTAAGTCACCAGAGTTATAATCTCATCAATATGTAAATCCATGGTGCTGAATTTACCAGGCAGTAACCTAGACAGGTAGAGTGTTGCTGGAGAAGGTGGATCCCCGGGAGTGTGGCCTTAGGGACTGTGGTTTTGTCTTTGAATCCTCTTGTTTGTTTCCTCTTTGCTTCTGGCCTCCATGGTGTGAAAGCAGAGTCCTTGTTGTCTCCCTCTCCCTGCCTCCTGCACCATGCCCTGAGCCCTGCAGACATAATCCAGCCTGACATGAAATGAAGCTCCAAGATTTCCAAAAAACTGTGAGCAAATAGATCTTTCTTCCTCTAAGTTGTGTGGTCAGTTGTCTTGGATTATAGCCATGACAATGTTAACTAAGACACAGTCTAACCTAACCCTCATTTCATTCTTTTTTTTTTTTTTGTGGTACCAGGGATTTAACCCAAGGGCATTCTATCTCCAAGCTACAACCCCAGTCCTATTTTTTATTCTTTATTTTTTGAAACAGGGTCTCAATAAGTTGTGGAGGGCCTCACGAAGTAGCTCCGGTCTCAACCTCCCAAGTACTGGGATTACAAGCATGTGCCACCACGCCCGGCTTAACCTTCATTTCTTAAATAAACTCTAGTTGAGTATGATGTTATTAGTGCAGGGACGGTTTAACACTTTTTCACGTATTATTTATATTTCAGCAACCGGATTCCTAAATGAGATCGGTTTGTGATTTTATTGCCGTTTCTTTGCAGTCTCAATAAAACTCATCACTAAAATCTCAGTTTAGTGCAAGGGTTGAGGGGCAGAGTTTGTCAAATTAAAAAAAAAATCTTTACATGTCTGTAATATTCTTTAGGTTTTCTATGTTTTATAAAGTGAATATTGGTAATTTTATAATTTTAGAAAATTAGCATTGAGATAGTCAAGTATATACTATTTTTTGTTTTTGTTTTTGTTCTTCAGTATTGAGGAGCAAACATAGCAGGCTAGTCAATTACCCTACCACTAGCCACACCTAAAGAGCTATTGGGTTATGCTGTGATGAGCTGCCCTGATCTCTATGGATGGAAGGACTACTACCTCAGCTATGAGGAGTGCAGGGAGCAGTACTTCTTCACCCTGGCTGGCTAAAGGGAGCTGTGCTAGCTGTGCCAGGCCCTTTTCTTAGAGTGGTCCATGGTCATGCATCCCTGATCAAGATGCAGAGGAGTAAAGGGCCCAGCCATTTTACCATTAGTGATAAATCTGGGTGGGCATCTCTGCTTTAGATCACACTGTAGGGTCAGCTAGGACCTTTGTGGAGACTCTATTATACTTCCTTTGTTTGATATATATATTTTTAAATATTCTCTTTCTTGAGTGTCAAACCTACAGGTCCATTCACCTCCACTTCAAAATCAGAAGCCCGGTCTTCAATAGGAACATATTCTATTTTCTTAACTCATCATTTTATTTTTAAGTTTTCTTTTACTTTTAATTGCCAAATAATAAGTGTGCATATATAAGTATATATGTACACAATAATATATATACACACACACATATATATGTACAGATGCATGTTGTGGATCTGAATTGCATGTAGACAATTGCTCATAATACTTACGTTTCACAATTATCTTTCTATTAACTTTATCCATGGGGTGGCCAAGAATCTAATACTGTTCCCATATCAGTTCATCATCTCTGACTAGTTTCAAAGCATTATTTCATTTTTCAACATATGGTAATTGGCAATTTTTGGAGATCAGTTTTTCAAATTATTTTTCATTAATAGTCAGAACAATATTCACCATTGTTCTTATAATCTTGGCCTGACACTTAATTTTCTTCTTGCAATAATGTCAAAGAAATCTCAGTAACCAGCAGTCTTTTCTAAGAGAGAAGTCTAAAGATATCAGGCAAGTTTTATAAAATCTCTATGGTTCAGTGTTCTCTTCATACTAGGAAGAATAATAATCTTATAGGATATTTCTGAGCCTTACATAAGCTAAAGTGCATTGAAGTATTCTATACAAGTATTTAGTATCAGTTCAATCTCAAGGGAGTTGGCGAAAAACCTTAAATATGCAAGTTGCGTAAAATTTTCTTTTACTTTCTGTATATGAAATGCTTGGCATATAGTAAAGACTATTCACTCCTCTTTTTCCCTCCCAGCTGATGTAAGATGAATATCACTTATAATGATCTACTCTTATTATAATAATCTACTATTTAGTGGTAAATAAGGAACTTACATGTGTATTTCCCTCTATAATTTTAGTTGTTCTTTATATTTTAACAAAATATGTAAATAAAACAATTCTGAGAATACAATGTCACTCCCATTTTACAGGTAAAGAAAATTAGATTCAGAAAAGTTAAGTGATCTTTCTCAGATCACATAGTAAAAAAGTAAAAAGTCTGAGATCATACCTGCACTGGTTGGTTCATTATAGGCTCATTCCATTTTTCAAGATGGCCACTTTTCATGTATGCTCTATGATATATCTAGAAAGGTGATATTAGAGAAGAACTCAAATGAACTGAGATGCTGATATCACTTTCACTTCAGGGCTAGTTTTTAATGTTACAGAATCTCTGGGCCTCCAGCACTATAGACTTTTTTGTTTTGTTTTGTTTTGTTTTGTTTTGTTTTGCGGTACTGGGGATTGAACTCAGGGGCATTCTACCTCCGAGCTATACCCTCAGCCCTATTTTTTATTCTTTATTTTGAAACCGAGTCTCACTAAGTTGCGGAGTGCCTCACTAGGTAGCTGAGGCTGGCCGCGAACCTGGATCCTCTGGTCTCAGCCTCCCGAATGCTGGGATTACAAGCGTGCGCCACCACGCCCGGCTTAGACTTTTGATATTAGGAAGAGCACAACACCTTTGTTACAAAGTGCATCAAACTTGAGGGATCATGGAAGGTCCTTCTCTGCCTTGAATAGGCAACAAGAGCTGGTAGTTTTGGGAACAGGGATGCTTAGCTTTGGGTAGTTGTTCTCAGGCACGAGAAGGAAGTCTTAGCTTTATGATAAAGGACAATTCAAATGCAAGATAAGGTAAGTGATCAAAGATGCATCACTGCCCAGCTTTAGAAATGGAGGAAAAAGACATGGGTTTTTGGCTCTGCACAGGTGATGGAGATAAGACATACTTCAGAAGCAAACCACTCATGAGATCTTGCTAAAAAGTGCAACCTGAATCTTTTCCAAACAGATTAAACTCTGATACAAAACAAAGGAGATAGAGGAACATGTTTAAAAAATAATATAAAGAAATAAGCAGAAACATTCTGCATTTGAACATCTTGATAGGACATATGAATGTTGTTTCTTCAGCAAAACAATTTTAAATGACAAAAGAGAGAGAGTCTATATACCAAAGGAGACTTGAGAGATGCAGCAGTGTGACAAGTCTTACTTAGATTTTTGTGTCAAATTGTTCAAACAAAGCAATATGTTTATGAAGAAACAGAGAAAAGTAAAAATTGACTAGATACTCGATAAAATAAATGCCTCTGTATGAATTTATAAATTGATATGAACGTATCATATTATGTCCACATTGTGAACATGTGTTTGGTAAGTTGATTGATCAAATAAGCTCCAGAGCTGCATCCATGTCCTATACTATAGCCATGTGTGACTTTGACTCACTGCTATAATTCTACAGAATGTCATGGGGGAAAGTCCTCTGGTGACTTCCAGACATTCAAGGAGTTGGAGGAGTCTCTAAACAAAATGGTGAGTGTCTTGGTCAACATTCCTTCTGCTGTCATCCAAAATAACCTACCACACAGCTTAGAGGAAGGATGATTGACGTACTCAAGTTTTGGGAGACTCCAGAGTTCAGTCTATGTTAGGCCGGGTCTGCAGGGCTCAGGTCTCGGCAGCAAGAGCAGAGAGAGTGAGTGAGCAAGACTCTGCTCTCACATTGTGAAGGCCGGAAGCAAGAGAGTGAGCAAGCAGAGTTAAAGAAACTAGCACTAACTATCACTAAAGACACACTCCCAGGGACCCACCTGCTTCAGTCACATTCCACCTGCCTAGGTCACACCCAGCAAATCCACTATAAGGAATTTCCACCGAGATTACAACCCTCATGACTTAATTACACAAACTCTAAACACTAATACACGAGCTCTTCAGGGAACATTCCATGTCTAACCATACCAGTGAGATTTCCTGCTTTATGGCCACTTTGAATAGTCTCCCTATGGTCTTTCCAATAAAATGGACCCACTATATCATATAAATTATATACTATATGATACCTAACACATAGTATATAATGTAACAATAATATATACTATATAATATAAAATACATGATATGTAATATGAAATTTAAAATTTAATGTTTATAACTTATTTTGAATGTATTTTTAATATAACATATATTATTATTTATAATTTCTATCCTATGAATATTTCATGAAACTATATTTAGAGTAAAGGGGTTCATAGAACTCTAAAATGTGGGTAAAAATGAAAACATTTTGTATGTTATTGAATTTTATTTCTTAATTCTACCTCGGTTTTGGCTAAAAGCATTTTAAAAGTTCTTAAGTCTGTTAGGGTCATTCCAATTCCATCAGTAAATTAGTAAGCTGATGTCTTTAGAAGAAATGGCAAATAATTACAATATTTTTAACAGAACCATTTAGTGTGACTTTAATAAGAAGGTAGAATTCATTTATAATAAACTTTGATATGTTGACATTTCATTTTTTAATAAAGTTAAATATGCAAATTACAATCCTTCAAAGAGTGAAATATCTGGAGCTTACAGTTAAGTTTTCTTCCTTCCTTTCCTAAAAATACCTTCCTTATAAATTAGTTCCTTATCTCTAACAATCAAAATTTTAAATGAAGTATTAACTAATTTTTATTACCATACATTTGATGAAATTCCTCTTATTTAATTCAGTCAATAATGTTAGCCTTTCAACTTCAGAGGTAAATTTGACTATGGAAATTCCCTTGCTGTAAAACCAACCATGGAGGGCATCAGAGCCCATGCCACTGCATAGATCTGCAGCTTTTGGCTACACGTAAATGAGAGCAAAGGGCCTGACAAACTGGTCTGAAATGGGAATACTTTTGATAATAATAACTTCAGTTTATATGTTGCTTTACCTTCTGAGGGTTTCAAAGTTTTCCCAATACATTATTATTTTAAAGGGCTGTAAAACATAAAAGTCTTTGCTAATGTTCTCAACATAGGAGTAGCCATTCTGTGAGCAGAACAAAGGACTCCTACATCTTACTAATTTTCTGCATTTTTTAATATGGTAAAAGCATGTTTTGGGGTAGATATGTCTAGTAGTAAATGTCACAACTGGAACCAATCTTTTATTGGCTGCCACAGCTGTTTTCACCATTGAACTCTCTGAAATAACCAGCCTCCTCCCTACACAGGCACTAAGCCTGGCTGACCCTCCTGTTTGTGCCTAGCTATCAAGGATCTCTTTAATTCAGCAGGCACCCAGAAGGGCTGTTTCAACGATATCCTCACCAAAGAACCACATTTAGTTGTGCTTGTAAGAGGAATTTGTGTTTTACTAGCTCTATGTCAAATGGTGACTAATTAATAATGATGAGAAGAAGGCGTGAAGTCAGACACTTAGGGGCATTAGAAGAAATAGAGGCTTCGTAAAGACAAGACAGAAAGTACAGTATACATTCTGTATGTGAATCCTGTTTTGTATATGTGTGTGGTACTGGAGATTGAACCCAGGGGCATTCTACTTCTGAGCTACACCCGCATTCCCTCTTTCTTTTTCTTTTGAAACAGGTTTTCACTAGGTTGCTGATAATCTTGCTAAGTTGCTGAGGCTGTCCTCACACCTTCAATCCTTTTGTTTTAGCCTCCCAAGTACTGAAATTACAGGCATAAGCCACCACGTCAGCTCTATTTGTGAAGTTTAAAAGAAAAATTCTGCCAGGTGTGGTGGCACACGCTTGTAATCCTAGTATCTGGAAGACTGAGACAGGAGGATTGTGGGTTCATGGCCAGCCTCAGCTACTTAGTGAAGCCTGGTACAATTGTCTTTGCTACCACAAAAGCTTTCTAATATCAAAGAGACCTGAAAACCTCAGATCTCAAGTATTATAGAAGAGTTATTTTCACCCATATATTATAATGATGAATATTTTGAAGATTCTTAACCTGACCTTCTTTTTTTCCTACTCATGAGTTTCCTATAATGAATATACACACACTCTTAGGGGGATATTTTTAATTCAATAAGGTTTAAAAAATAAATAAACACTGCTAACAACCCTCTGACACCCAAGCTTGATGTATTTAGACTTGAAAGAAAGCATCTCTGAGGAATATTTTTTTCTGCTTTATTTGGCCTATAGGAAGCAATTTACCTTTATTGAAGTGACAAATTTTAGATACATTACAAGAAGACTGATGACTGAGAAGAGCAGATGCCATCGGAATGACTATAGATTTAGAGTAGATTTGCTCTTGATTTATTTGTATTAGGACAGAGCTATGAAAAGTATATATTTGGCATCAAAATCAACAGGGCACAAGGAAAACTTCCAATAAATAGGACATCAACCAAGCACTAGAATTTTTCCTACTTCCCACTCCTCTCCCTGCCCAACTTCTGATCCAGAAAAATTTGGAAATAGTAAGAAGTTTGTATCATTTCTGGAATCCAAGGTAGCTGCTATACAAATGAAAAGCAAAAGGGTTTTTTTCTCCCTGCATGGTACAAATGGGACCTATTAACCAATGGGGACAATAACACAATGGATGTTTGATCCAGAAGGTCTGGGTCCGAATCTGTATCTATTCTCAACCTATGGAGTCCAGAACTGTGCTATCTTTATTAATACTGTTGGTATTGTTATTAATTCACCTTCCAAGGAAGGAATTTGACCTGTAGGAAGTGTAGAAAGAGATTGTGCATTGTGTAAACACAGTGAAGTTTGCAGTGTGAAATGGTATAAAAGTGGACAAAATAGTGACATGTGAGTGTTGTCTCTGATGATGGTCGGTGTTTCCAGAGAGGTCTGCACTGTGACAAGTATTGCTCCTAGCAGACCAAAAATCCATACCTTGGAGAGATAAAAGAAGAATTGAATGGAGCTTGTGCTGGAAAACTCAGGAAAAGGAAAGCTACATAAATCAGGGACAGCTGTGGCTGGCTAAAATGGGAGGGTTTCAAATCATGGCAAAGATTTACTATTCCAGGCATCAGCGCCTGGGATGCAGGTGGACCAAAGGAGCTCTGTGTTTCACGGGGAGAAGGGAATAGGTGATCCAGGACATAAAAGGCTAAAATAGAGTCAATCACACAGTTGAGCATGGAATGGAAATCTGGGATATTTGATACTTTAGTCAGAGGTTTTAATCACACAAAGATAAAATTTCCTTCTATCCAGATTCTTTCAAGTCTCTAATGTGCACGGTAACCATTCCTACGTTTCATTGTTTCATTCATCTTTCCCTTCTTCCAAATCCTTTTGCTAATTTCACAATGTTTGGAGGGAGGAGTTATGCAAATTCATATGCCCTCTACAATCTTTCCAGGAGTGTTAACACCTCTCTTTTGAGATCCAACCAACAATAAAGTGTTTCTCACATTTCCAAGATGTTCTTTCATTCTGTTGTTTTCCTTCATAGTTGAACACACAGAAGGTTGGCTTCATTTCAACAGTCCAATTTGCTTGAAGTTGAGGATTTGGATTCAACAATTTGCTACACCTAATGATTTCCATATTTTCCTCAAGTGTATTAAATTCATATGCTTCTTCCCTTTACTATCATCATATACATTTTATCTCTCTTATTAAAATAGTAAATAAGAACAACATGTTTTGAAAGAATTTTCCATTTTAAACATAGAATCATTAACTTAAATGATCTTGAGAGGCAATACAGACACCACAGTGGATAAGATTATAGACCTTGGAGTCAGCTTGTATCTTTTGATCTCTAGCTGTGTAACCTTGGGTAATTTATTTATCCTCTCTGTTTCTGTTTCCTGACATGTGAAACAGAAATTATGATACTAACAATTTGCCTTATGATTTGTTAGGATTAATGAATTAATCAATGTCAGGCACTGGGAGCATTACTCTGCTTATACAAAGAACTATATCACTACTTATTATTAGCATTGCAAACATTCCATGATTAACTGGAATAATAGTGAACTTACTTCAGTTGATGTTAAATCTTCAGGTTTTATTTTGTGTGAGTGATATGCAAGGTTTATTTTGTTGTTGTTGTTTCCAAATAACTTATCCTGGTACTACTTACTGAATAATTTATTTCTGTTAGCTTTTTATATTCATGTTAATTTTCAGTTATTTTATATTTAATGTGGTTATAAAAGTAATCACTTTAAACCTTGTATGAGTTTATGCTATGAATAATATATGTTTACGTTAGAAGAAGCAGAAATGCATGTGAGATAAAAAGTATTTCTTTCATACTCAACTTTGAGAAATATTTATGTGCGTCTCTATGTCCCTTAGGACAAGATTAGTTATTCTATAGTTTTTGTTGTTATTGTTTTTGCTGGTCTGTGTGTGTGTGTGTGTGTGTGTGTGTGTGTGTGTGTGTGTATGCTACTAAAGATTGAACTCACTGGTATTCTACCTCTGAGTTATATCTCTGACTCTTTTTTTTGTTTCTTTGTTTGTTTGTTTGTTTAGAAACAAGGTCTCCCTGGGTTGTTGAGAATCTCATTACATTGCTGATATTGTTCTTTAACCTACAATCCTTCTGTTTCAGCCTCCCAAGTACTGGAATTACAAGTGTGTGCCACAATGCTGGGCTATTCTATAGTTTTTTAAAGTAACACAAACTTTTAGGTTGAAAACCCTGAATATATCCTAAATATACTTGCCTTAGTTCATGATGCCACTGTGTCTTCACTGCAGGTCCACCCAGGTCTCTGCTTTGTTCATTCTATCTCTAAAGGGAAGAACTCAAAAGTTCTATTCCTTCCCATTAGTTAGCTCAAGGTTTGGACTATCTGGGTAATGTGAATCAGCCTGATTCTCATGTCTATAGGTGATTCCTCTTGATCCAGAGACTCCATGGTTCTTTTTCAAACACACATCTTCTAAGTCTGCAATGTATCATTGCTTTCTCATTCTCAATTATCTTTCTTTGCAACTTGTAGATAACTTGAGTATTTCATGCTTCAGAGAACAGTTACCTTTAGTCACTCTTTCTTCACCACTTTGTCCAGTTGAGACCATTACTTTGTCCAGTTGTACCATTACTACATCGTCCTGTAGGCCTTTATGTCAAGAGAACTTAATGAATGGAGGGATTTGAGGGAGGTGTTGTAGCCATACCCTTGACTTGATTTGGTGTTTTAATAGGTTTTCTCTCCTAAAGATGTTCTCCGCCCCCCACCCCTACAGACACCACATCTCATTTGGGGTCGAGATATCCTTACATCTTTGAGTGCAATACATCGCTGAAATTTGTGAATTGTAACTTTCTGTTAATTGTCTACTTAAAAACTGTCTTCTGAATTTATCTTTTGCTTGTATTACCTTTCCAAACAGAGCCTGCCCTAGCCAGTACACACACACAGAGCCTTTTGTTTGCCTTCCTTTCCTCCTAGAGCTACAGGCTTGTCAGGAACATGCTCTGCCTTCCAAGAAGCTACAGGAGATAATTTATCAAAAGCCCAGTCTCTTGGTTTCCTGGACCACCATTCTCCCACCTAGCATCTGTTTGCTCACTTCCCATCCCTGCACCACAATGGTAGGCTCTTGGTTGCAGTTGTACCCACTCTTGCTACCTAATTCGATCACAAAGGCAGACGAGCCTCAATGGTCTCAACCACCAAAGGTTCATTCCTTGTTCATAATAGGTCAGTTGGGGACTTGCTTTTCTATTATCCTCTCTCTGGCACTGTCTCGGTCAGCATTCTCACTGATATAATCCAAAGACTTCACCACATAACTTAGAGGAAGGAAGACTTATTTGCTCAAGGCTTCTTGTAGATTCCATGTCCAGTCCATGTAAGACCAGGGTATGTAGCTCAGAGCACAGCAGCAGCGAGCAGAGAGAGGGAGAGAACATGGGGTCTGCTCCTCACATTACAGAGGCCAGAAGCAGAGCACAAGCAAAAGGAGGAGAGAATCACATATAATCCCCAAGGTCACACACCCAGGGAGCCCTCCTTAGCAACCAAACTCCATTTTGCTTCCAACAATGCTACCCATGGGGGCTAAGGGAACATTTTTAATCCTGTTGGGCAACGACCCATTGGGAATATATACTGTTTTCAGACAAGAGGTACATAGCATACCCACATTTTTCTCTTAAGCTTCCCTTGACAAACATAAGAAAAAATAATCACTGTCATTCCATTGGCCAAAGCAAATTACATGGGTATACTTCGAGGGGATGAGAAAGTGGAATAAATGTATGTGCTTGAAAATAGAACTATAATTTTTAGATTCATCCCCTCCCCTTTCTGTTTCCACCAGACCCCACTTTAATAGGTGTATGCATAATAGTCTGATTGAATATTTACTATGTTTTCTAATCCGTGTCCTGTTGAACTATTAGGGGACCTCAGAAATCAGGATGAGTCTGAGAATGAAAGGTACCATGCCATCAAGATTGTGACCTCCAAATTCAGTTTAAGTAGACTAGTCTTGATATCTCTCCTTATAGACACAAACCTCAAAAATATATCCCAAACATTTCATGTGTCTTTATTAATTCTGGCCTTTCTTCATTAATTAGCCTCAGTCTGATGGTATAAGTCCAATGAATTGTGTATGATAAACCTACTGAAATATTACCAATGGTTACTTCTGGGCACTGGAGTTATGGGTGGATATTTTCCTTGTACTCCTCTATTCTAGGAAACTTTGGGCTCTGGGTTGAGTCACTGTGAATCTGCATGATAGTAAATCCCTGACAATTTTATGATGAGAACATGCTAATGAATAAAGTACAAAGGAGTCATTTTAGACTCTTTTCTATACCTGCAAATTAGAAAATAAGAGCTTTGTTAAAAGAAGTTAAAGGAGAAGCATTTAAAGCACCGGAAATTACTTCCAACATAAGCTCCTGATACAAGTATTAGGACAGAAACACATGATTTTTATCTAGGGGAGGGGGAGTCTAATATCTCACACTTCTATCAGTGGACTAGTTATGGCTATGTTTTGTGTGGATCTAAATTGAATTCTTGCAGCAGGCAGGTCACTGTATTTGCTGATGCATAATGAGGGTGCTCAAACTTAGACTGTTTATCCCCTAGAGTCTCATTAAACTAAATATACTTGCCTTAAGCCACCTGCCTCTGGGCAGTTGCAATAGAAATAAAATCAGATTCATTTCCCGTCTTGATAAATTGGCATTAACTACTACTTTATCTGAAATAGGCTTGATAATTAGTGTCTCTGATTACATGGAGAAAACTGTTGAATCTTTTAGAATGCTTTAAAAAAATGCAGCCTTTCTAAATTTGCTGCAGTTGAGGGAGGAGATTTGAAAGCTCTGAGCCAGTCATGACTGTGATGAGCGTCATTAAAATAGCAATCTTTTTTTGGAAGCTCATCTTGTCCCAAGTAAGTGTGATTTAGGAATATGGGAACACCTGTTTCATAGTAGCAATTTTTACCTTAGAGCTCTAATATCCATGATAGCTGTGAGCCAGGGAGAATGATATGGATACTAAGTGGGAAATATCTAGTTAATTGACTAATGAGAATCAAGGTAAAGGACCCTAAGCAATGAACTGTCCCCATCCAGCTCTATGTCTATTTTATCCATGGCCAACTGCAAATAACTCACTTCTGTTATATTTCAGTCAATAATATTGACCACATACAATGAACTCATTTCCCTCAATGCTTCAGGGGATGGTTCCTTACTTGGGTCTTGCCAATTTTCCTGGAGGTAGACTGACAGCAGAGCCAGCCTCTCTCTGCTCCAGGGTCCCACAAAACTCTTTCTTCTGGCCTCTTTTTCCCAAGCCCACATGAGATTTCTCTTTATACTGGAAGAGACACTTCTGGGTTTCTTGGTGCTTTATTCAACACCATATACATTTTCCTGAGTCCTTAGACTTATGTCTGGGTTACCAGCCAGAGAGTCCTGCCTTCCTTGCCACCATATACCTTGCCTTGGGGAAATAGTCACAGAGCTGTGATCACAAGGAAGGAATGGTGCAGACTGGAAAGAAGAACTATTGTGCAAATTTCTGGCATTAAGAGAAGAAAGCAAAGAAAAAACAAATGATAGGAAAACAACAACAAAGAATTATTTTATCAAACTACCGCTGATACTAATATAGTAAAAATAGTAATTACTATT
Organism: Graphiurus murinus; assembly: GCA_004027655.1. NCBI lineage: Eukaryota > Metazoa > Chordata > Mammalia > Rodentia > Gliridae > Graphiurus > Graphiurus murinus. Next base: position 24,463 of record PVLC010015368.1, on the reverse strand, counting down.
TCTGAAAAGCTTACTTTGTCCCTGGCTATGTTGAAAAAATACCATAATCATAGCATTTGATTACCATCACCTCCCTGTATCAATCCTATGCGGTAGAGATTCCTCACACTACTTGGGTCTAGGAGAGGGAAGTATCTTCCCCATGTGATAGACCTGGGGTTTGGAATGCATATCATACCTGTGACTCCAGAATCCTGCCCTTACCCTCCTGATTTATGGTTATAGCATGATGAGATATGTGGACTTTGTTCTGAGAGAAAATGGAGATACTGGTAAGTTTCAAGTTCATGGTATATAAATGTCAGATGGCTTACCATAAGGATTGTCATCCTAGTGATTTAGAAGATATAAGGTCAGACATGGGATTTTTATCACCCAGATAGGTTCACTATCAGAGGCTGCCCAGGGATAGTGGGGGAGACACCTGAGTAAAGGGAATCAATTTAAAATATGTTTGTAATTGTTGGCCATGGTGGCACATGCCTGTAATTCCAATAGTTGGGAGGATAGGACAGGAGGAGTGCAGGTTCAAGACCAGCCTTAGCAACTTAGGGAGACCTGGTTTCAAAATAAAAGTTAAATAGAGCTGGGGGTGTGGCTCAGAGGTAGATTGCCTCTGGGCTCAATATCCAGTATCATAAAATAAACAAACAAAGAAACAAAAGTATATTTGTAATACAAAAGCTAAAAGTTATGGTGATTTGAAGCTAAATGATTCATTTGATTTGGGGATTGAGGAAAAGGAAGAAATTGAATACTTCCAAGTCCTTTTTATAAAAATCATAGGTCATAACTGCCATTTAATTCATGGTGGCAGATTTTTGAAAATACTAACATTCTGCCCTCCACATTAGAGCCTGAAGTATATGTAATTTCTCTTTTTGGTAAAAAAGCTGCTGTCACAACATTAGCTCATGTGAATCTGATAAACCAAGGGACTCGAGGAATTCTGTGGAAGCAGACTGGAATAATTACCTCTGATTTACCCTGTTGCAAAGCTTCCTTTCTTGAGGAATTATCAGATTTGCTTAACTGACAAAGTAAAGCTTAGACCATTCTCTTCCCAAGAGATTAGTTTAATGACAACAAAGAATGGATCAAGAATGAAACTGTCTTTTGTCTAAAAATGATATATTTAGAGTAATTTTGCAAGAAATTTTATTTGCTTATGACTTAACAGTTTGATATTTTCATGATAAAATAGTGAAAGTCCATCCCTTAGTGTACCAAAGAGGAAGAGAGAAGTGGTGACCGGATGCCATCCCTATTTATCATCTGGGTATAGAGGGGGATGACAGTTATCTGGAGCAGGCTCCCAGGGCTCCAGTAGAGATGGTCTAATGCAAGTCATGGCAGAGCGTGCAGTTTTCTTAGATAACTGCCTGGACCTCATCACTAGACCTGGTAACATTTGATTATTATATGACATTATTTTGAGGAATGTCAAAGAGACACTGACGGATGTCCTTTTTACAGTTAGGTTTATCATTTATAGTTGTGAACTTTACACTCAGTGGCTAATAAAAGTAATATGCTAATTTATTTGGAAGGAGCAAGCTCTTGCTCTCTGCAGTGACATGGAATAGGACCAGGAATAATGGGCTGAGAGAAAAGTTGGGAAAGGAAGAATTATCTAATGAAATAATCATTCTGAATGCAGTGTAGAACCCACTTCTTCCACCCAAAGACTCAATAAATCACAATTCTGCCATATTGTTAAGTAGCCAGAGTTGTGTTTATGCTTTGGGGTACATTGTTCTATAAACAAAAGTCAGATTAGAATAGAGTTGTTTACTCTGCTTTTTCCATTAACATGGGCTCAAATGAGAACTATGAAGTGGGGGCAGTAATGAAAAGGGATTCTGAAATGTCTTCATGGGAAAAATGTAGGACAATTATGTGCAAACCAGGGCAATGGCTAACTTCTCTCCATTTTATGCATCTGTACAAAGGTGAAAAGTCAGCGAAGGAAAAATAGACAAAAAGATAATAGGTCTTTTTGTTATATATTTTTTTTTACAAATCATTATTTATAAAAGTAATAGTTTAGCCAGGTGTGGTGACACATGCTTATAATCTCAGTACATTGGAGCTGAGAATGGAGAATCATAGGTTTGTGGCCAGCCTTGGCAAGTTAGTGAGGCCATCTACAACTTAATGAAACCCCACTTCAAAAATAAAAAATAAAATAGGGCAGGGGATAGCTCAGAGATAGATTGCTCCTGGGCTTAATCTCCAGTAACAAAGAAAAAAAGTAATAGTTTTATTATTTAGTCTAGGAATATGACATTTTATGATAAAGAGGAAGAATTTTTAACCCACTAATTTCCCATTTTATTTAGAGTGGGTTTTTAAATTTTTAATATTTTAATCTTTTTAATAGTTTATATTTACACTCTAGTTTTTAATCTTTCCAGAAATCGTGCAAGATATGTGAGGAAGATATTCTTGTACTGTTTTTGAATGGAAAAACTGAGACACAGAAAAAGATAAAATTTCTTGACGAAAGGAAAGAATATTTGTAGCCTTTTATATGTGTTGTTAAGTATGTGTGGAGTCTCATTTAGCTGATTATTGCATTAGGACACTGTCAGGGGCCCTGTCAGAGAGGCCAACTATGGTTGCAGGGGAGATTTCAGTAGTGAGATCCCCAGCAAGAAGAATGCATGTAGAGTTGCTCTCCAGAGGAGAACAACATCAATTTTATTTTACAGACCCGTACCTTATATAGGGTTCTGAGCAAAATGGCCCATGCCCACACAGTGTAACATATGCATGTGTGTTATATATTACCCAGGCATACTTATATAACTATATACTTATATAACTATATACACATCTCCAGCTATGCAGGATGAGTGGGGTCATGTCCTCATTTCCAACCTATATTTCCTCCAGGCTTCCATACTCCATCCCCTACAGGGTGGCAGTGTGTGACTTGACACAGAGAGCATTACATTGGGCCCAAATACCACAACAGCAATAAAGGGTGAAACAAGGAACCATTAATCCTCCAGCCACACAAGTGAGGATAGTCAATACCTATCTCTAGGAGTAACCCAGTGAGTTCCACGAGTTTGTAAGTGGGTCTTCCTGTAAGCCCTGAAAAGCATGTACCTCTGCATCCATTTTCTCTATGGCTTACTGTACCTGCTGCTGGTGGTCTGGAATGTATACTCAGCATTCCACTTGGAGAAGAGCACATGTTCCATCCTAGACAGCACTGAACATATCTAATGTCATTCTATTCTGCAAAACCACTTCCACATCTGAGTGGTTTTGTTCATTAAAAAGGAAAGATCCTGATGGGACATATTTAACTTTTATGCAACATGTTGAGTCAAGGTTTCTACCTTTAGCTCTATATTTATCGCATCATCCCCTGGAACAACAAAGCTAGTTCTTGGGGCAACCATCCAGCTATTTGATTAGTTACAGACCATTTCACCTGTTATATACAGAAAAGGTGCTGTGTTTGCAAGCTCTACATGTTCCCCTATTAACCAGCCCCACCCATTTTCTATAGCATATCTCAATGGAGGGGGAGGGAGCATTAATATGATCTCAGTACAAGTCTTCTGTTACATGATGTCATTCATCCCATTCTGGGCTGCTGTGGTTGCAGATTCATAAGGTAGTTCAGTTGTCTTCAGTAGATTGGGTAATTTGTCATGAAAGACCTTCGCCTGTTTCCACGGGTAACTTGGTGCAGACCCAGCAATAGGAGGAGGTGTTGTGCAATGTGCAAAAGTGTGTGCCCAGGAGAGCGGGTTGTTCCCTTCCATTAACCTGGATGTTAAGACAGGGTAGAAAGATAAATCATCAGGTAAATCGTTTCCTTCTCAGAGAATACAGGTGACATGCCCTTCTTGAGAAAGAACAGTGGTTAGAATAGTGCCACTCCAAGGCGATGATACCACACCAAAGCACCCTGGGTAGGAGAAAGGGGTTAGGAACATCCTCCACAGTATATGATGGAATAGGCTTATAACCTGAGTACCTTTCAAAATCATGTCTTCTGCCCATGGGGGAAGTGTGACTTGGACTGGGCAGAGGCAGGCAGCTATACAAGGATTCAATTGTAACTGGACCTTCTGCCCTGCCCCATGGCTTCAGGTGTGTAATGCATAGCTCCTGAGGCCCCTGCACCTGCCAGAGCCACTCTCAGACATCTTGCTGCCTTGGGGCCAAGGGTTTAGGTGCAGAGAGTAAGAGGGCTCCTTCTCTCACCTTTGGGGTTCCTCAAAGCTTCCTTTTACCATCAAAGTGAGGATCATTCCTGCTATTACCTTATCTAAGGGGGCTGCTCAGTATAGCAAGATTGCTCATTTAAAAGCCACACCGGCATGGTCACTTGTGCCATCCATCTCTTCCAAGGGGGTCAAGGCCTTCAGCTTCTCTTTTAGGAGTGCCTTAAGGTGTTGCATCATTCCAGCTGCTTGGGAACATGCAACTGCCACTATATATCATTGTACTTAGCCCAGGCAGGTCTGTACCTGTTGTCCTATAAAATGAGTGTCTCTGTCCCTTTCCACTACCAAGGACTGACCATAAGTCACTGATGACTGTTCAACGTGGCTACAGTATGTCACTGGTCGGCCTGTGCTACAGGGTAGGCAAAACCCAAACCTGTGGCCTTATCCATGGCCATCAGAATAAAGAGCCCTTGATCCACTGGCAGTGGGCCAACATAGTGAATCTACCATTGCTGCAAAGGTTGAGTACCTCTGGGAACCTGTCCCAGGGTTGTGAGAACCCTAACTTCTCAATGGGTAGTGTTCTGCACACCAAGGACACTGCTGCATAGCATCTTGCACTTGAGCACAGGTAAGAGGCAATCCCCACTGCTGGGCTGCAAGTCCTATGTGCTGGTGCATACAGGTCCTAGGTTCTTATGTAACCAGGGATCTGGGGGTAGTCAGAGAGTCCAAACTTATGCTAAAATGTTGGCAATATCACTACCAGGGGCCTGCCAGGGTCTATGCCCTGGATATGATGTAGCTTCTCCCTGGAAGCCCAGTTTCCATGGGTCCTCCCATATATCCTTGCCCCACAGGGGGCAATGCTCAATCAGTCTTGTACTGTCCATTGAGACAGCCACAAGGTTAGTGGCCAGTAGACTTCCCAGTTGTCTGTAAATACATGCAAGGGCCCAGTCTCCTTCATGAGAACTAACCAGGCTGCTTGACACTCAGTCCATTGGCTTGAGCATCCGTCACTGGTCTGATATTAAAATGTTTCCTTGGTGGGTTATAAGGCTCCATTTATCCACTGGGTGGCTGCCCAGGACAGGAGTCATCAATATATCATGCTTCCGCAAGTGTAGGGGTTCTCCGTTCCTCATAGGGACTTGGAGCATCTCCCACTTTTGTGGATTCTGTGGCAACTACTACTTGGAAATGAGCTGGGCACATCAAAGCCTTCCCTTCCGCATAGGGACTTAGAGCACCTCCCACTTCCATGGGTTCTGAGGAGACTGTTGCTTGGAACTGTTCTGGCCCCCAACAAAGCCTACTTTGTCATAGTGGGTGTTTGGGCTATCGCTGCCCAGGGGGTCCAAGTCCAGGACCTCAGTCGGTCTTTATTAGGGTAGATGGTCTGCACCATCACTGACTTGTAATGGGTTCACAAGCTAAGAGGAAAGCATAGACTGCCACTAACTGTTTTTCAATAAGAGAGTAGCTCATCTTTGCCCCTTTCCATAGCTGTGACCAAAATCTAATTGGGCTATTCCTAACCCCTTGTTTCTGCCAAAACCCTCATCCAAAACCTGCATTATCCATTTGGGCTATTAGCAGGACAGGGAGGGCAGGGCCTACTACCCACAGAGATTGTTTCTGTGCCACCCACCTCTTGGGGGCAGTAAATGCAGTTTCTATTTCAGGGGTCCAATCCCAAATTGTCCCCTTAAAGACAAGGTGGTATAAAGGGCACATAAGCATAGCTAAGCGGGGTGTGAACGTTCATCCAAACCCCAAAAGACCCAGCTACATCTGTAACTGCTTGACTGTTGTTTCTGGTCTATCCCTGCTTTGAATATCACCTTTCCCTTACCCAACCAGAAAATTTCCAAGAATCTGACAGAATACCCAATTCCCTGGACCATGACTTCATTGACAGCTCACTCCTCTTCCTGGAGAGGCGTTTGTAGACTCCATGCAGCTCTGAGAAACAGAAGTTAGTATAATATCATCAACATAATGGTACAACTATATAGCCTCAGGCTTCTGCCAAGAGGCTAAATCCTGTGCCACCAGACCATGACACAAGGTGAGAGTATGCGGATATCCTTGGGCAACACCAAAAAAGTCCATTGGTGACCTTCCCAGGTAAAAGCAAATTGTTCTTGGCTTTCCGGAGTAATGGCAATGGAGAAAAAAGCATTTGCCATGTTTACAACATAATGGAACCCTCCCAGTTCATGCGACAGACTATCCATCTACTCTGAAATGTTGGGTGCCACTGCATGCTAGGGTGGTGTCACTTTATTTAGCTCCCAATAGTCAAGCGTCATGTGCCAGGAACTATCAGGTTTTTGTGCTGGCCGCCCACAAGAGTTGAATGGGCTGAGTGGGGCAAATTACACTCACCTCTTCTAAATTCAATATCATTTATCCAATTTCCCCATCCCCTCTGGTAACTTGTGCTGCTGTGCATTCACAATCCTCTGGCTTGGGGGAGTTGTAAAGGAGCAAGATGGGGATGTCCTCTGGTAATGATCTTTTTTCACATGCACCCGTAGCTGAAATTCTCTGATAATTGTCTGCAGTCAATTCCTGTAACACGTCCACCCCCAGGATGTATGTATTCCCATATTCCTCAGCTATGGGGAATATATACACATTACATTGCTTACATGGCAGGCATCCAATTCCCGATGTCACTGGGGTACATCGAACTATAATGAGACAGCCTCCATAACCCTCTATGGTAGCCTTGCTAGGACAGGTTGCACATTGCGGGGCCCCCAGTAAGTAGTCAATTCCACGTGCAGACTCAGGTCAACTGGTTCCTCCACTAACTAGGTGCCCTAGATGAGTCTCTAGTCTAGCTACTGTCACTGTGGTGGTCCACAGAGTATCCCATCCACTAGTGTGCTGACTCACCCTGTGCCACCCAACAGCCTCAGTGACCAGCACCTTGGCTCAAAAGCCCTGGAAGGCTCCCTGAGCTGGTTCCTCATGCTGCAGCAAGGCACAACAGGGAATTTCTGAAGCCTTCTGGACTTCATCGGGCTGGGGACATATCTTGTCCCCAATCCTCTGGTGGGGTCCATGCCACCAGATACTCCACTACCGGAAACCACAGGGAGGCTGGGGGCCACATCTCCTCCACCTGGATTGTTCCTCTGAGGGCTGCTTCTCCAGAGGGTTGTTAGCTATGCCAGTAGTTAGGGACCCTGTCATTTAGGGACCCTGTTGTGGGTCAGTTGTGTTTGCAGGGAAGGCTTCTATGGTGAGATCCTCAGCAGAGTTACCATCAACTCATGCAGTTACCATCTGGAGGAGAACAGCAGCTTTATTGTACAGACCTATCCCTTTATAGGGTTCCAGGCAAAATGGCCCATGTCCATGGCAGCATAACATGTGCATGCATGTTGTATGTTAGTTAGTCATCCTTACATAACTATAAACACATCTGCGGCTGTGCTGGGTGAGTGGGGTTATGTCCACACTGCCAACTTGTATTTCCTCTGGGCTCCCACAGACACTTTTTCATTGTTCTCAATTTTTCAGCATATTTTACAATATAATCATTTATGCATGAATATTTCTGGATCTTTTTTATTATTTCTTTTTAAATATTTTCCTAGAGGACTTTATTTATTTATCTGTTTATTTATTGGTACTGGAGATTGAACCCAGGGGCATTCAATGTCTGAGTTACACTCCCAGTCCTATTTTGTTTTTTATTTTGAAACAGGGTCTTGCTAAGTCGTTGAGGCTGATCTTGAACCTGAAGTCCTCCTTTTTCAGCCTCTCAAATACTGGGATTACAGACCTGCGCCATTGTGCCCAGCTTCTAGAGGAGGACTTTTTAATTAAAAAAATTTAACGCAATTCCATAATTGTTTGAACACAAATCTATTAAAATATCTATTTAGAATGTGTATCTCCATTTCAGATTGTGTCCTAGGTTGTGATTTTATTACGATTACCTTGATATTTCCAGACTTTACACATTCCTCAGCATAGACTGGATACTCAGTAACTATTTGTGGAATAGTAATTAATGCTTATTCCTATTCCAGACTTTTTGTTTCAAATTATGTTATTTATTTATTTATTTATTTATTTATTTATTTATTTATTTATTTATTTATTGGTACTAGGGATTTAATTCAGGGGCATTTTAACACCGAGCTATACCCCCAGCCCTATTTTTTATGCTTTATTTTGAAACAGGGTCTCACTAAGTTGCGGAGAGCCTCACTACATAGCTGAGGCTGGCCGCGAACCCGGATCCTTCCGTCTCAGCCTCCCAAATGCTGGGATTACAAGCATGCACCACCACGCCTGGCTTCAAATTATGTTATTGTTATAATATTATGTTATCTTTTGGCTATAACATTATGCTATTTTTTGAAAAAAAGATCAATGTATTCCCTTTATACCTCTCTGGATATGAAACATAATTTTCAAGTGTAACTTGTTTTGTTAAATATTATCAATGCTGAATATGAAAACAGGAATTTTTGGCTGCTTGATGTGGTGATCAAGTGAGTTATGTTTATTGAAAACATTCCACATGGTAGTTTAATCTCATCACTGTAATTAAGATGACTCCATTACTTCTATTAAACTTCTCTATTTTTTTTTTTTGCCCTCATAGCCTTTAATTTTTTGGACTGTTTCTCTAGATAGATATTTGAAAAACACTGCATTTGTTGCCAAGATTTATATTTCAAGTAGTTTAAAACTGTTTAAAGAATTCATAAAACAATGAATTTTTTCCTTTTAAGCAACATTAAAATAAAGAACCAATACTTTGAGGCATGCAAAAGAAAAGGAACTGAATGTATTATATTATCTTGCTATGAGTGGTAACATCCACTAATATTTCCAGTTATCATTGGTCATATTGAATTCTCAAGGAAAGGAGATAGGTATATTAGCATTTTTACTCTCATTTTCTGATTATTAATGCCTTTCTTGCTTCAGTGATAAAATTATCTTAGTAGTTTTTTTATATGATTTTTTTCCTAATTTTTTTTGTTGAGGTAAAACTTATATACAGAGAAATGCACAGATCTTATGTATACAGTTTTGGCACATGCACCTATACAACCAATATCCTAATCAAGATATAGAAAATTTCAATGACTCAACAATGTTCCCTCTTGACCCTTTCTAGTCAATCTCCACAACTCAAATGCAACAGTCTAATGCTTGTCAAGATTATATAAAATTTGTTTATCCACTCCCCCTTAATGATCATTTGCATGACTTTCGGCTTTTTGGCTAGCATGAGTAAGGTGACCAAAAATCCTCTTATACATGCCTTTTTTTTCGAACATGAGTTTCATATCTCTTGCACCTATACCTAGGATTGGAAGTGCTAAGCCAGAGGGCAGATATACTGTTAGGTTTGTAAGAGCTTCACAAAGAGTTTTCAAAGTGGTTATACCATTTCATATTCCTTGAACCACTGTATAGGAGTACTAGTTGCTTTGTAATCTAGTCAATATTTGGTATTATCAGTCTTTTAAAAAAAGTTAGCAAGTTTGGTGATTATGAAGCAGTATCTTAATATATTTTTAATTTGTATATCTTTGATGACTAATGATATTGATTATCTTTTCATGTGCTCCTTGGCCATTTGCATATTTTTTTAATGTTTAATTCTTTTCCTTAATTTTTAGTTGGTTTATTTTTTCCTTAAAAGTTTCATTTATATTATGGATGTATGATTTACCAAATACACATGTTTACATGTACTTAAAATATATATTTGGTCTTTATTAACACTGTCTTTTAGTGAGCAGTGTCTTACTTTTGTATGAAGTCCAATTTATTTTTATAGCTAATTTGTTTTGTGTTCTTTCTAAGAAATCTACTTGAAGATGTTCTACCATGTTTTTTTCTAAAACCTCTGCAGTCAAAGTTTCCTGTTTATGTGAATAAACTATCTCAAATGAGTTTCTGTACATGCTGAGAAATAATCGTTGAGGTTTCTGTTTTCCCTCATCTGTTGAACTAGCTATTATATTACCATTTATTTAAAAGGCTTTCTCATCCCTACTGAATATACTTGGTGTCTTTGATAAAATCAGTTGAACAAAAGGTTTATTTCCTGACTCTCTACTCTGCTTTTATGATATAGTTTCCTATTCTAAGATCAACACCACACTGTTTTGATTACTTTTGGCTATATAGTGAATCTTGAATTGGACGATTGGAGTCCTGCAATATTTTTTCTCTTTTTAAAGATGATTTGTCTATTCTATACTCTTGAATTTGCACATGAATTTAAAAATCAATGTTAGTAGAGAAATCCTGCTGTAATTTTGAAAATAATTGCATTTGGTCTGTGTAGTAATTTAAGGGAAATACTTAGTCTTCCAATTCATGGTTTGAGTACTACTATATTTCCACCATGCCTTATAGTTTTCAACATAGATATTTTGCACATATTTTGTTATAGTTATGTCTAGGGAATGATGTTTTTAACAATACTGTGGGATTTGTTTTTTTAAACCATATTTTTCAATTGTTATTTGCTAGTGTATAGAAACATAATTGATTTCATGTATTTACTTTGTATTCTGTGTTCTTGCTAAATCTGTGTAGTATTAGATATTTTTATAGATTCTTTAAGGTTTTCTTTTTTTTTTTTTTTATGGTACCGGGGATTGAACTCAGGGGCGTTCTACCTTTGAGCTACACCCCCAGCCCTATTTTTTACTCTTTATTTCGAAACCAAGTCTCACTAAGTTGCAGAGTGCCTCACTAGGTAGCTGAGGCTGGCCGCGAACCTGGATCCTTTGGTCTCAGCCTCTCGAATGCTGGGATTACAAGCGTACGCCACCACGCCCGGCTTCTTTAAGGTTTTCTATGTAGATGAACATGTTACTTGAAAATCATAAGGATTTGCTTCTTTTTCAAGCTTTGTGTTTCCTTTTACCTTTATAAATTTTTGTTGTTGTTTTTGGTCATCTTAGTGCACAGGCTAGGAATCTTAGTACAATGTTTAATGGCATTTTAGAGCATTGTTTAACTGGTGAGAGTGGGCATGCTTTGCCTCCAATATTAGTAGAAAAATGTTCAGTCACTATAAAATATAATACTGGTGGTTTTTATTAGAGCACTTACAATGCTGAGAAAGTTTCCTTTCATTTCTAATTTGCTGTGAGGTTTTACCACCATTTATTGAGGCGATCATATGGATTTTCTATTTGTTTTCAACATTCCCAAAACTACACAACCTTTGGCATTACCTTTCAGCTCCCTTGTTCTACCTTGTGCAGTATTACCCTTCAAATACTTAACAGCCCCAGTGATATGCCTGCGGTGAATACCTCTGCCTTTTTTTTTTTTACTCCACACCCATCCTACCCAGTTCTTCTCCAGTGTCCTGCCCAACAAATTCCAACCCCTTTTGCATCTTGAAACTCCTTTCTCTGCCTCTTTTGCTCTGGTAAATACTCTGGCTCTTCTTGGGTCAATGACATTGAAATGTTCCCAGGTAAGAATCTGGGGCAATCTCAGGCTTATTTTGTGTGTTTCCCTTTTCTCCAGGCTCTCAGTCCTCGGGTACAAGTTGCTCAAAGCCTTTTGAGAGTATGAGCATCAATAGAAGAGCAGGTGAATGGTAAATGGTGTAGAAGTGCAATGTGGACCCTGCATGTAAAAAAAGTGATCATATAGAAAAATGTGAAGCCTAATTGACTTTTTGCAGTAGGAAGCTTGCAATTATGGGTATGTTGAAGTTTATAAGTTGAATTTGATCATCTCAATGTCATGCAGTAATTTTAAATTTTCATGACTTTATTATAATAATAATGGTTTATGACAGTGATAGTAGATGATGGAAACAACTAAATGTAGAACAAAATTATTCCTGATATTGGAATCAAATAGACATGATCCTAGGAGCGGCAAACGTGATATAATAGGCTGAATTTCAATGTCCTCATCTGTTAAGTGAAGATATGACTATCTGCCTTTCAAGAGTTGTGTGAGTATTCCAGATAATGTTTGTAAAATGCTCAGCCACATACTCTGTCTGGAATTTAGCAGGAGAATATTAGATGATGCTGATGATAACAATGACGATGAAACATAAATACTTTATCTTATAAGCTAAAAAACAGCAAACTCTCTGGAACTATCTGTTCTAAGGAAGGGTCAGTAACTTATTTACAGTTTTCCTGGCACTGACTAAGACAGGCTAGTAAAATGCTATCTGGATGAGATCCATGGGAATCTGTTTAACTCTGCTCCTGGCCTTTCTAATCAATTCATCATGGAAAGTGCTTTATGGAAAGCAGCAAGTACTGCCCATTACCCCTCTGCACAATCTCTCTTTCACATTTTGATTCCATAAATGTCATATATCTGATGAGTTTAAAAGTCATCTTTATGGGAAGTGCATTGCTTTAATAGGCAGTAGAAGAAGTCCCTACTCCCTCCCCAAACAACCATACGCTTATGAGGAAGGGGTGAGGGAATAATGCTCCTCTCCTCTCTAAACAATAAGGCAACACTATTCAAAGCTGAGAAATAAATATTTCCAGAGAAATGAGGTAATTAGAACAATTAAAAGCAAATGCAGAGTAATTGCAGCACATTTTTCTTTTTGCTATTTCTACAGTGAAAGTTCTGGGGCAAGAAGTATACATGTGCTAGCTGCAGCACTGAGCAAATGGTTGGCCCCCTCAAAAGGGAAGAGGTTGCAAGTAATTTCTGCTAATATTTCCAAGGAAAATTTATTAGGGAAGGGACATTGCATTAATAAACATTGTAATTTCTAGAATATTGAAAGGCTCATTTAAAAAATCTTTAGGTTATGATACTGAAAGGCATAAATTATTCTTCTGAAGCAAATTGTTTGTTTTCCTTGCCGCCCAGATGTTTGGCAGTTAAATTACAATGCTTATCAACATTATAATTTCTAGGACATTGAAAAGCTATTTTTAAAAAATCTTTAGGTTATGGTACTCAAAGCATAAGTTATTCTTCTGAAGCAAATTGTTTGTTTTCTCTGTGGTCCAGATGTTTGGCAGTTGTTTGACATGTGATATATCAAACAGTAAGAAAATAAGTGGAGATAAAGCATTATATACACATGTGTACATCCATTTATACATTTACAACTTAGTGCAGTTTATGAAACTCACTTCAAAGATTTCAAATGGTTTACAAAAAGCCATTAGAAGAAATAAATAACAAAAAGGTGACTAAATCGGGGCAAAGAGAAAATAAAAGTGATGCATTCTGTTTTTATATTGTTTTAGATTACTTAGCTAAATCGGGTGACTTTTTAATAGAGAAAAATATGGGAATGAATTTTTGGTTATGAAAATGTATTTAAGAAAGTTACCCAAACACAAGAAAAGTGAAAAAGAGAGACAGCAATAACATGCCTTATCTAAGAAAGAAAAGAGACACCATGTAGGCTGGGGGACTAGCCAGAAGAGAAAGGGGAAGACTGGATACAAGCTTGAAAGAGAAAGATCCCCTCATCCCCAACTGACCAGGCTCAGTTGAAAGGAGGAAGATGAGCAGTCGAATTTCCCTAGGGAATTTCCCATCTTAGTTTCAGGAAAACTGTAAACAAGTTGCTGACCCTTCCTTAGAGCCGATACTCCAAGACAGCTTTCTGGGTTTTTTTTGTTGTTGTTGTTTGTTTGGGGTTTTTTTTAGCTTATAAGATACAATATTTGTTTCATCACAGATTCATCAAGTAACTTAAAAATCTAGGGAGTTCAATATTCTAGTTTAACATGGTTTTCTATTTTGAGCAGCAACGTAGGCCACTAGTATATTCCCAAAGCCTAGGAAAGGTTCACCGAATGTCACAACATTGCATTATTGATTCTTTGCTCAAAGAAGTAAGAAAGAGAGATGGTGTGCCAGCCAAGAGGAGAGTAGGCTCAGGAAGCAAGAAGAGGGAAACGAATCTTGAGGCATAAGTCACCAGGAGAATGTGAGCCCTCATATGGCCCATCCTGAGAGCCACCCACAGGTAGACTACCTACGACAGTTGTCAAACGTCCCAGCCATATCTGGAGAGGTCTCCAGTGATTCAGTTAGATTTTAAAGGTAAGACGAGCCAGAAGTCTGGAATGCTTAAGCACATTCTGTCAGTCACTTATAATAAAAACAAAAACAAACAATTATAATTAAAATCATTAAATGAACAAAAACTTGTACTTTCAGTTTCACTGAAGTTTAGAGAGATAGTATTAAAGTTTGCTTTCAAAAATACATATTGCTGAAATATATAGCACTTATATGGCTCATTCAAACTCATTTATCCATTGTACTATTTCGAGTGACTGGGAAACCAATAAAATATATGTTAAAATCCCCTTCAACATGTATATTTCTTTACATATCTTATTCAAAATTAATTATATCACTTAAGGCAAATGAGTATGAAATATATTAGTTTTCTGAAATTAAATTAGTAATTATTTGCATCTTAGTAGATATATAACAAATATGTGAAATAGGGCACATCTATTAGTTTGGTTATAAATCATCCTTTTTCTCCTCCTCCTCCTCCTTCTCCTCCTCCTCCTCCTCCTCCTCCCCCTACTCCTCCTCCCCTTCCTCCTCCTTCTCTTCCTCCTCCTTCTCCTCCTCCTCCTCTTCCACCTTCTCTTCTTTTTCTCCTTCTTCTTTGTGGTACTAGGTATTGAAACCCATAAGCATTTTACCTCTGAGCTACACCCTCCAGTCTTACTTTTTATTTTGAAACAGGGTATTGCTAAGTTGCTGAGGGTCTTGCTACATTGAGAAGGCTAGTCTCAAACCTACAAATCTCTTACATACCTAGATCACAGGCATCTGCCATCACACTTGGTTGGATTCTTCTTACAATGTCACTTAAGACATTCAATATTTTGGCAAATAAAGAGGAAAAAAACATTCTCTGCGGCTAGTTGTTTACATTGCTCCTCATCGATGAGGAAAAACCCATTGGACATAAAACAGTTTCAAAGAAAAATAATACTGACTGATTAGACTTGGGGATTCTAAGTCACTGGGAGATTTTACCAATGAAAGAGGCTACAGCATAAGCCTCTTTCAAACACTCACTGAGTCAAATTAGCCTGAAATATTTTTAAGTAATTGTTATTATGCAGGTGCTACAGGCATTTATTGTCCTCCAGGAAAAAAAAAAAAAGAACATAACCAACTCAAGTATCTCAAAAATTTTTAAAGATGCCAAATGGCAATTATGCCATGTTATGAACTAATCTCTTACTAAATATATTTTAACTTAGATATGTCCTATGAGAGAAGTAACTCAAGCCAGTAAATATTGATTTTAATATTTATGAATATGAATCTGGCTAAAGCATTCATTTAGATTTGCAAAAAAAAAAAAAAATTCCCCTTTCTTATCCATTAGCCAAATTCCATCTCAGCATGAATGTTAGTCAAATTTTAAACTATGATGCACATGTTAAAATACACCAACTGTCTCAAATTGATTTTGTACGTCATTAAATGAAATATATCAAATATAAACTTCCTCTTAAAATAAAAAAAAATGCCACACAATGCTATTCTTATAATGATCGTTAACTGGCATAGGATTTGTGAATTATATCTGCCTGGTGGCATGATGGGGTGAGTGTCATATTTTGATCCATATTTGGTGTCAGCATGAACAGTGGGGTAGAGGTAGGAGCACAGTTTGTTCATGTAAGAGACTTGTTAAAGGCCAATGAAAGTTCAAATTATGCTTTCACCAAATGAGCCCTTGGCAGAGTCATTCAGTCTTGTGTGCCTCTGCTTTTCTCAAAT
Organism: Graphiurus murinus; assembly: GCA_004027655.1. Lineage (NCBI taxonomy): Eukaryota > Metazoa > Chordata > Mammalia > Rodentia > Gliridae > Graphiurus > Graphiurus murinus. The sequence goes on along the minus strand of PVLC010015368.1, from coordinate 8,483 downwards.
GAAAAAAGGCAGCCAAATAACCTTCAGCTAGGGTGAATATGGGAATGTGAACAAAATGCATATATACACACATATAACTGTGTATTCGAAATACATATGCATTTATATACACATACACGTAGACATATGTATATATAAATATAGATATATATGCTATCTGACAATGCACCATTAATGAAGGGTGATATTAATATATAGGCCTGAAATAGTCTATTTAATATTTCTTTTTTCCATCTAATGACAATTTTTTTCTTGTTTAATGACAATGTATAAGACTTATGATAGATCCAAATTTAAAAAAAAATCTACTGTAAATTTAATATAATGGGTATAGATAAATTTTAATTTTATCTGTTATAGTCACATTTTATAACTAATTAGAAAGCTAATGTACTTATATATTACTCATGTATATTACAGACTACTCCTGTATATATTACTTTATGATGGTTCAAAAGTGATATGTATTAGGTAGAAACTGTATTTCAAATCTTGCATTTTGAACTTTCCTGGGCTAATGATATACCGTAGTAAGGTATCTCAAGATGCTGAACTACAACAATGAACCACAACTCTCAGTAATGCGGAGAGGCAGAGAATCAACCACGGACAGGGTTATTTTTTTTATTTTTTATTTTTATTTTTTGGTACTAGGGATTGGATCAGGGGCATTCTACCCCTGTGCTACACTCCCAGTCAGTCCTATTTTTTATTCTTTATTTTGAAACAGGGTCTCACTAAGTTGCAGAGGGCCTCACTAAGTAGCTGAGACTGGCTGCGAACTTAGATCCTCTGGTCTCAGCCTCCCAAGTACTGGGATTACAAGCATGTGCCACCATGCCCAGCTTAAATGAATTTTTGACTCACTATACTTCTCAAATTAAAATGAGTTTCTCAGAACCTGACTCCATTGTAAGAAATCAACAAATTGATCAGCAAATGTGTCTTGGAGAAAATAAGACCATATATCTTGAAGAATTAACTACAATAATTTATTTGGAAACTCCTTGGAAAAGAATGGGGCAGGGTACTGGACCTTGGGTCACTGGGGACACTGGGTCAGGGGAGTCTGTAAGGACTCATCTGGGCAAAGCCAGGGTATGCAGGATTCAAAAGGTATGTTTTTGTCACCTTGATTTCTTCAGGAGACACTGCACTTGATATTATCTTCATCTATAATCTTCAATTGCTAGAAAACTAAGAGAAATTTACCCAATTGAAGGTCCTCAGTGGGACTCAGGAAGGAAAAGGATGCAATCTTGGACACTCAATTGTCTTGGTACCATTTTTAAGTTTAAATTTGAGTTTAAGAGCCGGGCGTGGTGGTGCACGCTTGTAATCCCAGCATTTGGGAGGCTGAGACAGGAGGATCCGCGTTTGCGGCCAGCCTCAGCTACCTGGTGAGGCACTCCGCAACTTAGTGAGACCCGGTTTCAAAATAAAGAATAAAAAATAGGACTGGGGGTATAGCTCGGAGGTAGAATGCCCCTTAGTTCAATCCCCAGTACTGCAAAAAAACAAAAACAAAAACAAAAACAAAAAAACCCAACAAAATTTGAGTTTAAAATTAACTTACTGTAACTCATTTGTACACAGACCTGGGATGATGGTTAAGTATATATGTGGGGAAAAAATAAAATATAAGTACAAAAGAGCCACACATTTTAAGAGACAGAAAAAAATGGCTTTCAAATACTCACAATAACCTAGACAAGGGAATTGACACACAAAAGAGGTGAAAGATCAAGCTAGAATTCTACCCACTTCGCTTTAAGTATCAGATGCAGCCATTTGTGTAAGGTTCGTAGCTTTAATAAAAATTTAAAATGTAGCATAAACTCAACAAGTGTCAATGTGCATTTAGAAAATCACAGCCCTTTCTGAGAGATTACATATAGATACATAGGGTTTACTTTTTATTTTTATTTATTTATTTATTTATCTATTTTTACTTTTATTTCATATGTATTTATATATAATGTATTTTTTTATTGGCCATGAGACTTTGAGAACATTCCAAAACCAGCAACGTGAGAATGTGTAAGACCAAAATATATCTTACTCTAAGAAAAAAGAAAAAGTTAAGGCAATAGTTTGATTTTAACTTCAATGTATTTTGTTGGCCTATAGCTTATTATTGAGACTCTGATTTGAAGTATTTATAGTAAGAACAGCTTGTACTATGAAGGATTTGGAAAAACTCCAATGAAACATTGGGAAAATATTCTTTTAATCAATTGGGATCAATCAATTGCCTTCTTATTGTTTCACGTTGACTATGAATCCAACTGCATATTTTATCTAAGCTCATTTTCCCCAGTATGAAATACTTTTTAATGCAAGAGATCATTGACCTTAGAACTTATAATTTTTTAAAAACATTTTTAAATGTGACTTCTGCTGACATTTAACAAATCATAAAAAGCCGCTTTATTCTCTCTTTCTGTTGAGAACTGGGAAGAGTTGTTTAATTTGTAGTGCTTTCTACCTGCAGGGAAAAATAAGATCATTGTGCTTTAATTTTCTGGTTTGATTACCCTGAATAAAATGCAAAATTTTCATACATATAAGTTAACAGACATCTAGACAACATATGGAGGCATGTGTGTGTGTGTGTGTGTGTGTGTGTGTGTGTGTGTGTGTATCTTTGGTATTACTGGACATCAAAGAAACTACATTTCACTGTCTATGTAAACCAACTGAGACATCTAGCAAATAGCACTATTTATCCTTTCTTTCTTTCTTTCTTTCTTTCTTTCTTTCTTTCTTTCTTTCTTTCTTTCTTTCTTTCTTTCTTTCTTCTTCCTACTAGGGATTGTACCCAGGATCATTCCACCTCCAAGCTATATTCCCAGCCTTTTTATTTATTGTTTGTTTGTTTGTTTTGACACAGGGTCTCACTAGGTTGCTGAGAGTCTTACTACATTGATGAATCTGTCCTCAAACCTGCTGTACTCCTGTCTCATCCTCCAAGTACAGGGATTACAGGCATTACCACCACACCTGGCTATACACCATTTCCTTAATAAAGATGCTTTTGTGCATTGGACATGTGCCAGCACCCATAGGTGAGTGGAGGCAGCATCCCCTCCCAAACACCATTCTAACCTCAGCTATTTCATGCAGTCTTAGTTACTGTGAACACAACCTGGAAAGGACCAAATTAAACATAATTCTGAGTAGGAAAATCTTTCTAGTATGCTGAATAATTTGTTTACCCCAAGTATGGCAGTGAGAAAAGCCAGAAGAATATTTTAGAGCCTGATACTGACTATACCAAAATATGGCATCAACAATTAGAAGAGAGACCAAGGAAGTTTAAAAATAACCAAGCAACTAGCCCTCCATCCTTAAGCCTTTAGCGAGGCTCATTTCCCTGAACATAAGCCCATTATTAATTGGCCAAGATTCCAATCTCTTTTTCAGCAGCTACGAAGTCTAGTGTTTGTATATATCTAGTTTAATAAGACTATGCTCTTTTGAAACTTCCTATCTCAACTGACTTAAATAAATGTTCTGACATTTAAAGGGCTAAACTTAAGTTCAATCTAACTCCACATGGTCTGAAAAAACGATGGGGAATTACTGGGCACTGTAACACTGTAATAACTACGGGACAGAAATTGAGACTTTGCTGAAGTTCTTCTTGACCAGGAAATAGGAACTGACTTTTCCCATCTTGTCATTCAAACTTAGCTGTTTCTTGGTCCTTTCACTTTTATTTGTTTGTTTGTTTATTTATTTATCTATTTATTGTAAACACAAACCATGGCTAAACAACAGAAACAAGCAAAAGCAAGTCAAACACAAAAATTAGTATTCCATTGGCCAGTTCAGGTACATATGGCTATTTGAGTTAAAAATAAACTGAAATGTTTTAAATAAAATTTGTTACATCGATTAAATGATTTATTGAATCACTACTCAATATTTTGGGCTAGGTAATAACTAATTCTCATTAGGCTCAAATATCCCAAAAGCAAGGCATGGTGGTACAGGCCTGTAATCTCAGTACTTTTGAGGCTGAGACATGAAGATTCCAGGCTCTAAGCCAGCCTCAGCAAGTTAGCGAGACTGTTTCAAAATAAAAAGTAAAACAGGATTGGGGATGTAGATCATAGGTCAAAGGTAGAATGCCTCTGGTTTCAATCCCAATACCAAAAACAAAAAGTAATTAAAATTTGAAGAAGTAAATAGGAGGGAACACATTCAAATAGTAGACAATTTCTAAAGCAATGTTTGTTTTCTTTTTTTTTTTTAGAATTTTATCAATGCAAAAAAATTATATATAGTAGCGAGATTCAAAGTGATACATTCATATATACATACAACCTCTCTTGATATGGTTCCCTCCTAACCCCACTATTCCCCTTTCCCCTTATCATATATGCTAGTGGCAGTGATACCTTCAAATATGAACTTCAAATATGAATATTGTTTGGTCTTTTTCCTTCCTAAAACCTCCTATTCTCCCTCTCCCTCTCCTCCTCCATCCCCAATCCACTTCTACTAGTCTACTTGTCTCTCTCTTCATTTCTTGAAGCACCGTTTCTTTCTTATTTTCTATCTAGTGTCTACATATGAGAGAAAACATACAATCTTTGACTTTCTGAAACTGACTGATCTGGCTTAGAATAATGTTCTCTAGTTTCATCTATTTTCCTGCAAAAGACATGATTTTATTCTCCTCTATGGCTGAATAAAATCCCATTGAGTATATATACACCACGTGGTCTTCATTCATTCATCTGTTGATAGACATCTAGATTGTTTCCATAACTTGGCTACTGTGCACTGTGTAGCTATAAGCAGGGGTATGCATGTGTCTTTAATTCTTTTGGAAAGATACTGAGGAGTGATATAGCTTGATCATAGGATGGTTCCATTCCCAGTCTTTTTCAGAACTACACTGAGATTCCATCTGAGAATGGCAATCGCCAATAATACTAACAATAAAAGCAGGCAAGGCAAGGTTGTGGGGCTAAGGGAAAGCTTGTGCTTAGCACAACCACTGTGAAGCAAGGTTTCTTGAGCAGCAGAGAGCAGGGGAAGAAGTGGAGGTATAGGGGTGAGAGCCTGGCATGGGCTGCATAACCTGAAACATCCAGAGTGTTTCAAAATACGATCACCCATAAACACCTTTCGACACCTCATTATGATCACCTAAATGAGCCTCCAAATACGAGTCAGAATCAGAGGATGGAAAAGAAATGGCATAGAGAAGTACACTTTGGAGAAAGAACTATACTGAATGAAATGTCACCCTGAAGAAGCTTCCATCTGGGCTTGGTAGTTTATATTTGCTCTTCATTCACCCTCTGATCCTGTCCTACTTGAGATAAGCAGTCAAATGGATTTCAGCCAGGAAGGGAAAGAATGGGAAAACACAGAAACTTCAATGCTTCTTTCCTTCACCATTGTCATGAAGTAGCAAATTTTTAGCAATTATGAAAAATTAGCTTGACGGTGTACCAGACAGTGCATTTGACATTGTACAAACATTGTCCGTCTCCATGAATATTCACACATATCACATGATATAGATGTTTTGCAGAAAATGAGTCTAGAGTTCAGGAAGATAACACACCTAAAACCATACAGAAGTAAATAGCAGCACAGAGACACAAAAACTTATCTCTACCAGTTACTCTTAATCACAAAACAGCTAAGTCCAGTTGATTCTTTCTCTTCCTTTTTTTTTTTTTTTTGATAAAGCGAAAGAAATTTCCATCAGCTCATGGAAAGCAGCTATGTTTATATGAATGAGGATGAATTCTATGCAAGATGTTGAAGTGTAGCATGTCCTTGGTTTTGGCCAATAGCTGATGGCTTGAATTATCCCTAGACTACATCTCATTACATTTGTTAAATTTTACAGTAGTACTAGTATACCATTGTTGTGTAGTATAATGTAGATAATATAGAAATTAACTAATTTAACTTACTAAAATTTTATTTAATATGTTATTTAGAAATTACTTTTTCATTAATAAAATAATTGTTATTTGCATACCGATTTGTAAGAAGAAATTTCTTAGTGTACTTATGTAACATGGCATTAACCATTAATTTATTCTTCAACTCAAATCTATTTCCTTTGAGTTGTTATAATTTCTTAATTATTTAAAACACATTTATTGTGTACGTGCTATATATGATACAGGAGGTGCCCTGCTAGTTGCATGCACATTTGCTTTGGAGAAAGACTAAACCACTGGAAAAATAGGATTTGCATTGACTCTAATGGGTCAGATGTCATAAAAATTGGTTTGGGGAGGTTAAATGTGGAGTTTGTTTTGAAATTGTCATGTTCACAATAAAATGTTGGGTTTGGATGGGTTGTTCAGGGAACAGTTGAAAACTGAGTTTGAAGTCTTTGAAAGCACCCTGAGTTAGGAATACAGATTTGGAATCTTGTGTTGAAAAGCGCAGATGTCATTGTATAGCACAGAGAAGGTAAGGGAAGCAAAGAGTAGAGATCTGAGGACTGGATTAATGTCGAGGGGGCAGGGTTTGAGAGAGGACATTGAGAGCAGAGAGACTGGAAAACCAGAAGGCAAGCAAAGAAATTGATTCAAAAGGGAGGGCGTGATTCATGGAGTCTAGTGCTCAAGGCCGCTGGAATAACTGGCGGCTTGGCAGTGGATTCCTGAGTAACATTGGCAAGAACAGTTTTAATGCAGTGAGCTGAAAGCCTGGCTGAATTGGGTTCAAGGGAGAATGGGAGGCAAGAAATTGAAGTGGAGAGCGTAGGCAACACTTTTGAGTTCCATGTGTTCTTCCATTAAAACTTCAATGACTACAGTGAGAAGGATTTTAGTGGGCTTATGCTAATGTGCAATAAAACCACAGACATTTTAGAAATGGAAACAGACCAGATGGGTACTGTCTACTCATTTGGAGATCCGTTTTAGTTCCATTGAGCTCAATTATGATTCCCTAGTAACGTGTCTTAAAATACACATTTCACGAAAATCTTACCAAAGTGAAAAATATGTTTTATAGGTTGGAAAAGTCCTGTGACCTTTCTTCACTATCCCATTATGGCATATTTTTATATTTATTTTATTACTCCTTATAATACAATAATAATTTATCTTGAGAGGCAACATAGTTTCATAGTAGTTAAAAGCGTTGGCTGTGGGGATTAAAATCCCAGCTCAGCTTCTATGTGCTCTGTGACCTTGAACAGGTTTCTGCCTAAGTTTTCTCATTGGAAATATGAAGATAACTGTACCTAACTCATAGTTTCAGGGACCAAATGAGTTAATAGGGTGATATATTAAAAAAACAAACAAACTAGAAAACTGTCTGACATATAATAAATACTCAACATATGCTTGCTATTATTAAATCAATGTTTTTAAAGCCATTATATCTATGCATTATACATTGGTAAGTGAATAAAAGGTACACCGAACTCTGAAAGATTTAAAATAGAACTGAACTAATTTTAAATATTATACCTCAGCAGCTGAGTAGCTCTTTTTTGTACATTTTGCATTTTGGGATTGTTGGACTAAACTCAAAGTCAAATGACTAAAACAGTTGCAATAATAACTTGGTGTCCATCCCTGGAAGTTGAAGAGATGGAGAATATTGTGTGACCTACTTCACAAAATACCTGTGAAAATAAGGGATCTAGTATATATTAAGTCTTTAACACAAAGTAAAACAAGCCCTGGAATGTTGGCCATTATTATTACTATTATTATTATTATTATTATTATTATTATTATTATTATTATGTCTTTCTAAAGATGAGTCCCATCCTGGTAGTAATGATTCAATACCATGCTCTTTTGGAAAAATCCAGTCCTCATGTATGAGAACTGGCTATGAAAAGTGGAAGGTGCTGTGAGACCAAAGAAAGAAGCAGAAAGATCCAGTATTGTGCAAAGTGTTATTTATTGGGGATTTATCAACAAATGCCTGTCTTGGGTGGCAGCAAGACAGGTAAATCCTTGCACCCTAGGGCAAGAGGAAGGGTCAAAAGTGGGCTGCTGCCAACTTGAATGCACCTCACCTTTCTCAGAAACTAATACATCTAACCAATCTTTCTTTTCCTCTCTCCTTCCTCTCTCCCTCCCTTCCTTCTTTCCTTCCTTCCTTCCTTCCTTCCTTCCTTCCTTCCTTCCTTCCTTCCTTCCTTTCTTCCTTCCTTCCTTCTTTCCTTTTTTTCTTTGTTTTCTTTTCTTTTTCTTTCTCTTTTTTTTTTTTGGTACTAGGAATTGAACCAAGGGGCATTCTACTTCTGAGCTACACCCCAGCCATATTTTATTTTTTATTTTGAAACAGGGCATTGTTAAATTACTGAGGGCCTTGCTAACATACTGAAGCTGGCTGGCTTTCAACCTCCCATCTTTCTGTCTCAGCCTCCCAAGTACTGATGTTTCTTAAGAAATAGTTTGAGTGTTCACAGCTGGACCCAATGCTCAACTATCTGTCTTAGCAACTTCATTTGTCCTGTAGGGTTTAGGATA